>WNWK01040329.1:0-17031 GCA_009830355.1 Cherax destructor | reverse complement strand
CCACTACCTGTGCATCACCACAAGGCCACCACTACCTGCGCATCACCACAAGGCCCCACTACCTGCATCACCACAAGGCCACCACTACCTGCATCACCACAAGGCCACCACTACCTGGCATCACCACAAGGCCACCACTACCTGGCATCACCACAAGGCCACCACTACCTGCGCATCACCACAAGGCCACCACACCTGCCATCACCACAAGGCCACCACTACCTGAACATCACCACAAGGCCACCACTACCTGCGCATCACCACAAGGTCACCACTACCTGTGCATCACCACAAGGCCACCACTACCTGCGCATCACCACAAGGCCACCACTACCTGCATCACCACAAGGCCCACTACCTGCCATCACCACAAGGCCACACTACCTGCACATCACCACAAGGCCACCACTACCTGCGCATCACCACAAGGCCACCACTACCTGCACATCACCACAAGGCCACATACCTGCACATCACCACAAGGCCGCCACTACCTGTCATCACCACAAGGCCACCACTACCTGCGCATCACCACAAGGCCACCACTACCTGCACATCACCACAAGGCCCACCACTCACCTGCCACATCACCACAAGGCCAACACTACCTGCGCATCACCACAAGGCCACCACTACCTGCACATCACCACAAGGCCACCACTACCTGCGCATCACCACAAGGCCACCACTACCTGCACATCACCACAAGGCCACCACTACCTGCGCATCACCACAAGGCCACCACTACCTGCACATCACCACAAGGCCACCACTACCTGCGCATCACCACAAGGCCGCCACTACCTGTGCATCACCACAAGGCCACAACCACGCGCATCACCACAAGGCCGCCACTACCTGCACATCACCACAAGGCCACCACTACCTGCACATCACCACAAGGCCGCCACTACCTGCACATCACCACAAGGCCACCACTACCTGCACATCACCACAAGGCCGCCACTACCTGCACATCACCACAAGGCCGCCACTACCTGCACAGCACCACAAGGCCGTCACTACCTGCACATCACCACAAGGCCACAACTACCTGCACATCACCACAAGGCCACCACTACCTGCACATCACCACAAGGCCACCACTACCTGCACATCACCACAAGGCCGCCACTACCTGATCATCACCACAAGGCCACCACTACCTGCGCATCACCACAAGGCCGCCACTACCTGTGCATCACCACAAGGCCACCACTACCTGCGCATCACCACAAGGCCGCCACTACCTGTGCATCACCACAAGGCCACCACTACCTGCGCATCACCACAAGGCCGCCACTACCTGTGCATCACCACAAGGCCACCACTACCTGCACATCACCACAAGGCCACCACTACCTTCACATCACCACAAGGCCACCACTACCTGCGCATCACCACAAGGCCACCACTACCTGCACATCACCACAAGGCCACCACTACCTGCACATAACCACAAGGCCACCACTACCTGCGCATCACCACAAGGTCACCACTACCTGTGCATCACCACAAGGCCACCACTACCTGCGCATCACCACAAGGCCACCACTACCTGCGCATCACCACAAGGCCGCCACTACCTGCACATCACCACAAGGCCACCACTACCTGCACATCACCACAAGGCCGCCACTACCTGCACATCACCACAAGGCCTCCACTACCTGCGCATCACCACAAGGCCATTACTACCTGCACATCACCACAAGGCCACCACTACCTGCACATCACCACAAGGCCGCCACTACCTGCACATCACCACAAGGCCACCACTACCTGCGCATCACCACAAGGCCATTACTACCTGCACATCACCACAAGGCCACCACTACCTGCGCATCACCACAAGGCCGCCACTACCTGTGCATCACCACAAGGCCACCACTACCTGCGCATCACCACAAGGCCACCACTACCTGCACATCACCACAAGGCCGCTACTACCTGCACATCACCACAAGGCCAACACTACCTGCGCATCACCACAAGGCCACCACTACCTGCACATCACCACAAGGCCACCACTACCTGCGCATCACCACAAGGCCACCACTACCTGCACATCACCACAAGGCCACCACTACCTGCGCATCACCACAAGGCCACCACTACCTGCACATCACCACAAGGCCACCACTACCTGCGCATCACCACAAGGCCGCCACTACCTGTGCATCACCACAAGGCCACAACCACCTGCGCATCACCACAAGGCCGCCACTACCTGCACATCACCACAAGGCCACCACTACCTGCACATCACCACAAGGCCGCCACTACCTGTGTCGTGTGGGTCTTGGGAGAGATATATAGGAGGTCAAAGATACTCCTTGTTGGATGGTTACGGTATATTTACAGTAAGTGAAGGAGAGTCCAGCACACCTTCTGTCTCGCCTGTAGGTATAACGTTAGTGAGGCAGTCTGCCTATGATAGGCTGTGTACATGCGCTGAGCCTCTGACGTCAGCGGGTACCGTGACGTCACACGCAAAGGGACCAGCTGTATAAAGATATACTAAACAAGTGTATCTATGATACTGACACGACAGCTCGGCCATGTTATCGTATGACGTCTCGGCATACTATACAACTCTATAGGCTGAACAGACAGGTGGTACTGGGTGAATCTATACAATAGCAAACACATTATAACTTTGAACTGATCAAGATTAATCTTACTCTCGCACTTCTTGAGTTAATGGTACATAAGAGAAATTTAATGGATCTAGATATAATGGATTATATATAAAACAATTGCAAATTTGATCGATCAATCGATATGTATTCATGTACTCTTCGGCTTCTGAGGAAGAATAAATATTTACAGGGAAGAAGTTTTAACAGGAAAGATAAACTCGGCTAACACGGGTTATACTGTTAAAACTCAGAACTCAGAGAGAACTTGAACACACAACAATCTTGCTAGATACTGGAAATCTAATAACAAAACACACAGTCAATAATTCGGTTCTAAACTGGATTTTCTAATTTTCCATCTTTAGCTCACAACTTATGATCACTTTCCTACTGGAGGAATAAACAGGCTCGGTGGAGTGGATGGATCCTCCCTGGTTGAAATAGTTAGCTCAATGACACAAAGTATGAGCAAAGGAGAACGGTTCTCACTATCTCTTACTGCAGGTAAGAATTACTCGACACACGACACTTTACTCTGCAAAGACTTACTGTCAACTGGAAGGAACACTATCTGGAACACGAGGGACAACAACTGGCACTCTAGTGAGTACACTAGCAACAGAAACGGCTTTCTGCAATTGCTTTTGCATCAGCGAGAGATGCTATAACTCATTCAAATAGTCTTTCTTCAACAAAGCGTCCCCTGGAGAGGAACTACTACTTGAACTAGCAACATTGCAAGGATAGACTCAGTACTCAAGGCGGTCCGGGATACCTCCGGCACCCTAGGCATCTGAACGCTATCTTGCATGCAAGATATTGTAGGGGCTGAATTCCAGACAGGAGTGACAGTAATACTAGTGCCTTGATCGCTCGGCTACGTTAATAAGTGAAACACATACTTTCTACAAGAACTAATCTGAACTTTACATTCCGCATCACTCTGGCAATTCTCTGATACAAGCTCGAAGAACAAACACATTGTTCAAAGGCTAGAGACTGTCTTTCAGTCATTAAGGGACTATGAGAACTTTTCACTGACTTGTTATCATTATGGCTCTGAATGGCAATACACACAGTATTATCGCACATGGTTACTAAAACTTCAATGCCTCGACTGGCAGCAAACACATTACTACTTAACTTTACTTGAGACATGACTGAGCAAATAAACGAGAATCGACTTGAAAGCAAAATTTACACAAGTATATGGCACAATATAGCTTAACTGATAGTAATTATTAACTATTCTGCATGAGTAACACGGATAATAGCACAATAACACTAAAGAAAAGATAACTCACTGGAAATTGACTTGGCAAGAAAATTCAACACACTAAGATAAAACAATCTAGCTTTAACTTGAACAGCAAAATGAGTTTTCTTTTCTTTAAATATCAACAAAATTGCAACACAACAAAAGAATTAAATACACAATTAATTAAAAGAATTCAATAATGCTTATGGCACTAACAACAATCTGATAAAACAATTCGGTAGAATTGTTCACTGGCAAAAATTAAAGTAACTTTACTGCTTGTATCACTAGAAGTTCACTGGAATAATTACTTATTACTCTTAGGAAATGACAAGTGACTAGAGCAATTAAACACAACAAAATTGATAAAACAAGGTGAATACTGGCGAATTTACTTTATACAAAATCAATTTCAGGAATGACTGATTGAAAAATTCACACTGGGGTAAATTATTTTCACACAACACAAAGATATTAGAAATAAAATAGTTTGAACACTCTTACTCTTAATTGCAAGCAAAGCAAGGTAACTCAATGAAACAGTTACTGAACAATTTACTAAAAACACTGACTTTAGACAAACTAAGAGTGAATTTGTTCAACAACACATGAAAACAAATGAAAAATTAATGACAATAAATTGGTATTAACACTTACATTAGCTGAAGATACTCATCAAAGGCACAGAACAGTTAACTTACTGTCTCTACAAAGTCATGCTCTTGTTGACTATATACAAGTAATTATTGTAGCAAAATAATATCCTCAGTAAGTTATTTGTCTAATCTGCAAAATGAAGGCACATTAGCACTATACAAAAGAACAAGTACACAAAACAATAGCAGGTGCAAGGGAAAAAATAACACTGACTGCAACACATAAGAATTAGCAGGGAATATTACTGTTAAAATGTTAAAAATTGCTTGGAGGAGAAAACAATATATAGTTACTGGGGCAAGCAAAATTAATTAATTACACAATTAAAACATTAACAAACAAGGGAAGATAATACAAAATGACTCTGGGATAGTACACTTGGTGGAACACAATAATTAACAGGACAGAAAATTCAAGAACACATAGACAATGCTGGGGAAAAAATTTAAAAACTTTTAAAAAAATTACTACTTGATAGAATATTGGAACACAAGATAACTTTAACAAAACTGTACTTACTGCATACTTAGTAACACAACGAAATTCACAGAAATAGTAACGCAATAAATAACAAGAGACAATACTAGTGAAATCAAAAATTAATGCAAATAATTACTTTAACACATAACACTTCCTAGGCTAACTCAAAATTTATGTAACTCGCAGAAATTGTCTCAACACACGAAATTTTCTATAGATTATCTGAAAAATAAAACAACAACACAATAAATGTCTCTAGGGTGTAAAACTTGACTGGAGCGTGGTGGTGGAGGATGGTGGAGGCTGGTGGAGGCTGGTGATCCACTCGCGCAGATATCTAGGAGTAATGTGCATAAACGTTGAACTACGAACCGAGGTTTTAGTACAGTTGGCACAACAGTTCAGAAGAAACACACTCAGGACGCTCGACCTGGTTCGTAGCCAATAAACTGCTTGCAGGACCCAGTTAAGGGTGAAATAATCCACACTTAATGCTTTGTGTGGGTGGATGCACGTGGTCAAGGCGTCTGCCTTGGCGTGGGTGGTGGGGGTGGTGGCTGGTAGGGTTAGCCCACACTGTTTCCGCGTGCGCCTGTGGCTTACGCCGTTTACATGAACTTAACCCAGGGTGGCTTGAAAACCCAGGAATACCACGGGGGTGTTATTGTACACAGAACAGCAATACACTGGAGTACAAGGTGGTATAAATGCTTGGACTCACGTGGCTTACTTCTCAGACAGCAGAGTGGCTTGCTGGCTTAGTAGAATATTTTCACACAGATTGACTGGCTTGGAATCTTGTGACAAACTAGCACAGCAAGGTAGAAGCTGGCTTAAGCCTAGGCTGACGTAGCTGGTGGTGGCTTTACTGGCTTGAATGGGACTCTCCTCACTGGCTTACTGTACAGAATTTGCAAACCCGGGTCAACCCTCGTAGGTTTCAGCAAAATTAACAAGTAAGGCACTTAGCTGACCAGGAGATACTGTAGATATGTAGACTTCTATGATGTAGGAGCTGGTAACGTGGTCGGTCTGGAGGCTGTTTGCTTGCTTGAAGTCTATCTCCTATAACATCGTAATCGATAAAAATTACGGCACACCGCTGCTCACCACTTGTCGTGTGGGTCTTGGGAGAGATATAGGAGGTCAAAGATACTCCTTGTTGGATGGTTACGGTATATTTACAGTAAGTGAAGGAGAGTCCAGCACACCTTCTGTCTCGCCTGTAGGTATAACGTTAGTGAGGCAGTCTGCCTATGATAGGCTGTGTACATGCGCTGAGCCTCTGACGTCAGCGGGTACCGTGACGTCACACGCAAAGGGACCAGCTGTATAAAGATATACTAAACAAGTGTATCTATGATACTGACACGACACCTGCACATCACCACAAGGCCACCACTACCTGCACATCACCACAAGGCCACCACTACCTGCGCATCACCACAAGGTCACCACTACCTGTGCATCACCACAAGGCCACCTGTTACGGCCCCTTACCTAACAATGGTAGTTAGGTAATTACCTCACCGGCCTGCAGTCAAGGGGTTACGTCATCAGACCTGATGTTTGACTGCCGGGCCGGCTTGACTGACAGTGCTAACGAGACTCTCCCATATACAACACTGGAGAGTTCACCAGCTCCCTGATACACCTAGGGAGTGTACGAGACTCTCCCATATACACTGCTGGAGAGTGTCAGCGAGACTCTCCCCTATATACAACACTGGAGAATTCACTAGCTCCCTGATACACCTGGGAGTGTTCAACAGACAGACCTGGAGATTGACTTTTCGTGCTGGTGACGGCCTTAGACTATCTACTGGCTTATTCACCGTACCGACTGTGTTCCTGAGACTATGTACCTGAAAATGGACTGTTGTACCTGAACTTATGTACCTGAAAGTGTGTGACACTGGTAACAGGTGGTGTCTTGTGTGACACTGGTAACAGGTGGTGTCTTGTGTGACACTGGTAACAGGTGGTGTCTTGTGTGACACTGGTAACAGGTGGTGTCTTGTGTGACACTGTGGTGTCAGGTATTTAGTGGTGTAGTCATTCAGAGAGTTTGTGACGATGGCACGACACAGGTTGAGTCGTGTATTTGGGGTGTCATAACGCGGTGCAAAGGCTTTAATTGAGAATGTGTTTATGATACAGGGGGCGTGCCATGTGGCACAGAGGTGTCGTGTGACACAGCGAGGGAGTCTTATGGCACAGGGAGAACGGGTGTCGTGGAACCCAGTAGGCGTGCCATAAGACAGAGATAAGGGTGTCTGAGGACACGGTGGTAAAGGAGTATCATGACAAGGTGTGGTAGTGTCCTGCGTGACACTAGAAGATGGCAGCGACTTGACACTACACCGAATACTTGATTTTACTTGTGACTTTTATCTTGTACTGTGATTTTGTGTAAATATGTTTTTACACAGATTATTAGATTATATGTTTTTATTCAGAGTATATGTTTTTATATTAATAAATATAATATATATATTTATCTGAAAAATGAGATTTTACTTAGTATCCCAAACAGTCGTTTATTACAAATGTTTTATTTATTTGTAATACCACCACTACCTGCACATCACCACAAGGCCACCACTACCTGCACATCACCACAAGGCCACCACTACCTGCACATCACCACAAGGCCACCACTACCTGCACATCACCACAAGGCCACCACTACCTGCACATCACCACAAGGCCACCACTACCTGCACATCACCACAAGGCCACCACTACCTGCACATCACCACAAGGCCACCACTACCTGCACATCACCACAAGGCCACCACTACCTGCACATCACCACAAGGCCACCACTACCTGCACATCACCACAAGGCCACCACTACCTGCACATCACCACAAGGCCACCACTACCTGCACATCACCACAAGGCCACCACTACCTGCACATCACCACAAGGCCACCACTACCTGCACATCACCACAAGGCCACCACTACCTGCACATCACCACAAGGCCACCACTACCTGCGCATCACCACAAGGCCACCACTACCTGCGCATCACCACAAGGCCACCACTACCTGCACATCACCACAAGGCCACCACTACCTGCGCCTCACCACAAGGCCACCACTACCTGCACATCACCACAAGGCCACCACTACCTGCACATCACCACAAGGCCACCACTTCCTGCATCACCACAAGGCCACCACTACCTGCACATCACCACAATCACACAAGGCACCACTACCTGCATCACCACAAGGCCGCCACTACCTGCCATCACCACAAGGCCCCACTACCTGACATCACACAAGGCCCCACTACCTGCCATCACCACAAGGCCCACTACCGCATCACCACAAGGCCACCACTACCTGGCATCACCACAAGGCCCCACTACCTGACATCACCACAAGGCCACCACTACTGGCATCACCACAAGGCCCCACTACCTGGCATCACCACAAGGCCACCACTACCTGGCATCACCACAAGGCCGCCACTACCTGACATCACCACAAGGCCACCACTACCTGCACATCACCACAAGGCCACCACACCTGACATCACCACAAGGCACCACTACCGCGCATCACCACAACCCCACACCTGGCATCACCACAAGGCCACCACAACTCACATCACCACAAGGCCCCACTACCTGACATCACCACAAGGCCACCACTACCTGCCATCACCACAAGGCCACCACTACCTGCACATCACCACAAGGCCACACTACTGCCATCACCACAAGGCCCCACTACCTGGCATCACCACAAGGCCACCACTACCTGGCATCACCACAAGGCCACCACTACCTGGCATCACCACAAGGCCACCACACCGCATCACCACAAGGCCCCACACCTGCACATCACCGCATCACCACAAGGCCCCACTACCTGAGCATCACCACAAGGCCACCACTACCTGCGCATCACCACAAGGCCACCACTACCTGCATCACCAAGCCCCATACTGCACACCACAAGGCCACACCTGCACACAAGCCACACTGCATACAAGGCCACTCCGCTCACCACAAGGCCACACCGCATCACAACCACTACGCATCAAGCCCCAACTATCCAGCACCCTGCATACCCAAGGCCACACCTGACACCAAGGCCTCGACCCAAGCACACTACGCATAAAAGGCCATACCTCGCCTACCAAGCCCACTGCATACCACAAGCCACTACTGCATCACAAAGCCCACTCTCATCCAAAGGCACACACGCATCACCACAAGGCCAACTACCTGACATCACCAAAGGCCCACTACCTGCACACCACAAGCCCACTCTACACACACAAGGCCCACTACTGCATCACCACAAGCCACCACTACCTGACACAAGGCCACTACACATCACCACAAGGCCACTACGCATCACCACAAGGCCATACTGCATCACCACAAGGCCCACTACCTGCCATCACCACAAGGCCACTACCTGACATCACCACAAGGCCACCACTACTGGCATCACCACAAGGCCCACTACCTGACATCACCACAAGGCCCCACCCGCATCACCACAAGCCCCACTACCTGAATCACCACAAGGCCCACTACCTGCATCACCACAAGGCCCATACCTGCCATCACCACAAGGCCACTACCTGCATCCCACAAGGCCCACTACCTGCCATCACCCAAGGCCCCACTACTGCACACCACAAGGCCCCACTACCTGCATCACCACAAGGCCACTACCTGCATCACCAAGGCCCCACTACCGCATCACCAAAGGCACCACTACCTGCATCACACAAGGCCCCACTACCGCCATCACCACAAGGCCCCTACCTGCATCACCACAAGGCCACCACTACTGATCACCACAAGGCCCCACTACCTGCATCACCACAAGGCCACCACTACCGAATCACCACAAGCCCCACTACCTGCATCACCACAAGGCCCCACTACCTGAACACACAAGCCACTACCTGGATCACACAAGGCCATACCTGATCACCAAGGCCCACTACCTGCATCACCACAAGGCCACACTACCTGGATCACCACAAGGCCCCATCCTGACATCACCACAAGGCCCCACTACCTGATCACCAAGGCCACTACTGCATCACCACAAGCCATACCTGACATCACCACAAGGCCACTACCTGCATCACCACAAGGCACCACTACCTGACATCACCACAAGGCACATACCTGCACATCACCACAAGGCCACCACTACCTGCATCACCACAAGCCCCACTACCTGCACATCACCACAAGGCCACCACTACTGCATCACCACAAGGCCCCACTACCTGACATCACCACAAGGCCCCACTACCTGCATCACCACAAGGCCACCACTACCTGCATCACCACAAGGCCCCACTACCTGCATCACCACAAGGCCCCACTACCTGCATCACCACAAGGCCCCACTACCTGCGCACACTACCTGCGCATCACCACAAGGCCGCCACTACCTGAGCATCACCACAAGGCCACCACTACCTGAGCATCACCACAAGGCCGCCACTACCTGAGCATCACCACAAGGCCGCCACTACCTGAGCATCACCACAAGGCCACCACTACCTGAGCATCACCACAAGGCCGCCACTACCTGAGCATCACCACAAGGCCGCCACTACCTGAGCATCACCACAAAGCCACCACTACCTGCGCATCACCACAAGGCCACCACTACCTGAGCATCACCACAAGGCTACCACTACCTGCACATCACCACAAGGCCACCACTACCTGCACATCACCACAAGGCCACCACTACCTGCACATCACCACAAGGCCACCACTACCTGCGCATCACCACAAGGCCACCACTACCTGCGCATCACCACAAGGCCGCCACTACCTGCACATCAAAACAAGGCCACCACTACCTGCACATCACCACAAGGCCAACACTACCTGAGCATCACCACAAAGCCGCCACTACCTGCACATCACCACAAGGCCACCACGACCTGCACATCACTACAAGGCCACCACTACCTGCACATCACCACAAGGCTACCACTACCTGCGCATCACCACAAGGCTGCCACTACCTGCACATCACCACAAGGCCACCACTACCTGAACATCACCACAAGGCCACCACTACCTGCACATCACCACAAGGCCACCACTACCTGCGCATCACCACAAGACCGCCACTACCTGAGCATCACCACAAGGCCACCACTACCTGCACATCACCACAAGGCCACCACTACCTGTGCATCACCACAAGGCCGCCACTACCTGCACATCACTGTACGGGTTGTACTTATAACGGCTGCATCACGGCTGTTCACGTGATTTCCAACCTCTGCCCATGTGATCTGGCATCAGCCAATGATAGGCCTGCCTTTTGAATGCCTCAGCGCCAGGCGGCCTAGTGTTCAGTTACCATCGAGACTCAGAGCAGGACAGACACACAGGCATAGGCTCTCAGCTCCCATATATCCAACGCCTCATTAAACGCTACCAAAACCCAAGCTCATCGTCTGTTAATATTACCAAATCTATGAAAAGAACCCCACAACACAAATGGTGACAGCTTGTGGGCCTAGATTTTGTGTAATCTGAGCAGATTTAACGAGAAGAGGAAGAGCCGGTGTTCAGTGCCTCCAGCGTCAATATCAACCGTCGCCAGCGACTCACCTTCCCTCACCCGTGACGTCACCCATCCAAGACTCTTCTGAAGCAGTGTCTCCAGTCTTCTGGCTTCTAATTGCAAGTAAACCTCCGAAGAGTTGATCTGGGTTTTGCAATTAAGCCAACAAGTAAGCCAGTTTATGGGAAGAGCCTAAGCAAGCCTGCAGTCATCCAGTCTGTCTCTTGTCATCCATCCTGCATCTCACTGCTGTGTGCAAGTAAGAGAATTCAGGTTCACAGTCCTAAGAGCTAAGCCAGCTTCTTCAGGAAAGCCAGATATACAAGTAAGCCAGTCGTTTCTTCAGCAAGCCAGTTCCTTGCTGTATTGTCTCCACTCGCACTGTGCTACAAGTTAGACGCTTGTCAGAGTGATATTCACCATTCCTGTGGCTTTTGTACAAAAAGCCACCTGGGTTAGTAGTCCCAAGGCCGTGAGAACTAGTGTACTGGCCGGACCCCGTGACGTCATCGCCCACCGCCAGCTAGTGAGGCAGCAGTGACGTCATCCATGCGCGCGCCACTTACAACCCACGCTGCTGTAAACAAAGATACCACCTGCTCACACTACCCTCTACCAGCCAACATTTTGTGGTATTTTCTACCCTATCTGGGGTACCAGCAGCATTGTTTCTGGCTCACATAGCAAGTCGAGAGTGTCTTCCTTCATCCCAGAGCGCCAACGTAAAAGCTTGCTGTGTGAGTTCTTCGGTAAGCGCATTTATCCAAGTCTGTCAGCAGTCAACGACCAGGAATATATTCTCGCCACCTACACTCGTCGTTCATTCATCATTAGACTTTATTCTATTATAGATATTCGTGTGTGTGAGACATTTAAGCAGTGAATTTTCTTAGTGACATTTAAAGACTTGTGTTTCAGTTTCGTGTAAATTTATTTCAAATACTTTTTCAGTATTCAATGTATTCCGTGTCTCATTTTATATCTATGTTCCTTGTGTAAACTCGTACACATGCAGTAAGTACTTGTGTATAAATTTTCTTGTCCTTGAGTGCAGTATTTGATTTATTCATTATTATTGCAGTCTTGTGCATTATTAAGTCCCTGTCCCTTCATTTTTTTCCCAGTGCATTCCCTTGTGTTTTTATGCAGTGTCTGTGAATAGTTCCTTATTGTTTATGCCCCAGTGTTCCTAGTTGCATATTTCATTTTCCTGTGTTCCATTCAGTGTGTCCCATTAATTTTTGTGCCAGTATCTCATATGTTTTAGTTCAACAGACAATTTATATTTTTGTGTCAACCTGTGCCTCATTTTTTTAAATTTTGCAGAATCTGTTCATTGAATATATTTTGTCTGAAGCAGCAAGAACTATCTCTTTATACATGTTTTTAAATGCAAGATCTTATTGCATAAACTATCACATTCACTGACTGAATCTTGTGTTGTGTATTCTCCTGCAAAACTGTAAGTTTTTTTTACCCTTTATTTCAGTTTGTGTATTATTGTCTTTGTGTTGATCTTATCAAAATTCATTGAACAAATTAACTCTTAACCCTCATATGTAAAGTAAAGTAATATTCATTATAATCATTTTCATTAGTTTTCTTAAGTGAACTAAGAGTTAAAGTGTTCATTCTCCTTGTGCCCAGTGCAACATTGATTTTTAATTGATGCAGTAAATTGTCTATGCAATACTATACATTGATTACACTTTAATATTATTCTCCAGTAGTGATTACTTGTTCTTGTTATTTTGCATACAGTGTTGTGCACTTTATTCCATTTTACTCAGTGTTATCCTGAAAAGTACTAATATTTCAATGCTAGTTGTCAGCATCATAGTTAATTCTTCAGCCAGCAATGCATATTAAATTCTAGTGTCATTTTCTCTTAAGAAAATTTGTTTTCTAGTAATTTTTCCAGTTGAATACAATTTTTTTTATTGTATTTCCACTTTGCATTGATTTATCATTTCTCATCTAGTAATTTTGTTTTAAATTCCAGTAGAGAGAGATAATCTTTGCAGTTAATCCATACAGTAGTCAGTATTGCCTTTTTATTGCAATTTGTAAAGTAATTCCTTAAATTTTACAGTCAAAAATCAGTGAGTGAGTTGTCATTTCTTATGCAGTGTACATTAGTTGTTTTAACCCCTTTTCTGCATCTAATTCAATGAATTTGTTTAATTTCCATTTTAACTAATTGTGTACTGTGAATATTTTTACCGTTCTCATTTTTACCTGAATTAGTCTTTGTGCAATTTTCATTGCAAGTATGTCTCACTTACCTTACAGTAGTGTAGCTAATGACGGCATTCAGTGCCCTAATGTTCCAAATGCCCTTGCTGAAATTCATAATAGTCATTTACCGAATGTTAGACCTACCCAGTTACAGTGTCAATATAGTTTCCTTCGTGATCCTGATAGTTCCTTATCGACTGAAAGACAGTATCTAGCTCTTGAGCAATGTGTTTGTTCTCACAGCTTGTATCAGAGAGTTATAACAGTTCTGCGGAATGTGAAGTTCAAATTCAGTCCTGATAGCTTTGTGCATTATGTATTAACGTAGCCGAGCGGTCAAGAAACTAGTATTACTGTCACTCCTGTCTGGAATTCAGTCCCTACAATATCCTGCATGCAAGATAGCGTTCAGATGCCTAGGTGCCGGAGGTATCCCGGACCGCCTTGAGTACTGAGTCTATCCTTGCAATGTTGCTAGTTCAAGTAGTAGTTCCTCTCCGGGGGACGCTTTGTTGAAGAAAGACTACTTGAATGAGTTATAGCATCTCTCGCTGATGCAAAAGCAATTGCAGAAAGCCGTTTCTGTTGCTAGTGTATTCACTAGAGTGCCAGTTGTTGTCCCTCGTGTTCCAGATAGTGTTCTTTCCAGTTGACAGTAAGTCCTTTGCAGAGTAAAGTGTCGTGTGTCGAGTAATTATTACCTGCAGTAAGAGATAGTGAGAGCCATTCCCTTTGCTCATACTTTGTGTTATTGAGCTATCTATTTCACCCGGGAGAGTCCTTCCACTCCACCGTGCCGTTCATTCCTCCAGTAGGAAAGTGTTCCCAGTTCTTAGTGAATAAAGAAAACTCAGTTTAAGAGATTATTTGCATTTGCTAGCCGAGTCCTTACTAAGGCTGAACGCAATTTTACAGTTACGCAAATCCAATGTAGTTGCTGATGCTTTGTCGCGTCATGTCAGTGTAGTGACTGCCGATCCTCCATTTAGTACTGAGGATGTAAAGACTACTCAAAGACAAGACCCTTTGATCTGGTGTGGTTCGATTCCTGCTCCAGAAAGATCTTATTCTCTCTGTGAAGCAACCAGCACCCATTAGTGACTTTGTCATGAACCAAGAATTACTGTATCGCACTACCGAGTTGGGTAATCCTAGTAGAAGAGTATACCAATTAGT
The DNA here is from genome assembly GCA_009830355.1 of Cherax destructor. Lineage (NCBI taxonomy): Eukaryota > Metazoa > Arthropoda > Malacostraca > Decapoda > Parastacidae > Cherax > Cherax destructor. The sequence continues at coordinate 1,999 of WNWK01040329.1, read as the reverse complement.
AATTCGACAGTCACTAGTGAAAGTAGCCTTGCAGCTAGTTCACGATGTACCAGATGTTGCACATCCTGGTATGGATCGTTCTGTGAAACAAGCCAGATTGAAATACTTTTGGCCTCGTATGTCTACCGATATTACTGAGTAATGTCACGAGTCCTAATCCTATCCAGATCTTTCCTACTTCTAGTGAGCCATGGGAAAGAGTTGCACTAGATCTGTTGACCAACTTCCAATGTTCCCTCAGTGGAAACAAACATCTGTGTGTGATGGTCGATCACTTTACCAGATTTTGTGAGTTAGTTCCTATCCCAGATAAGACTGCCGGGACAGTAGCTAAAGCGTTTAAGGAACGTATAATCTGTAGACATACCACTCCTAAGTCCCTCATAACAGATAATGGAGGTGAATTTTGTAATGAGATCCTAGAAAACTTGTGTACACTATACAAGATTACAAAATCAACCATTGTTCCGCACCATCCTGCCAGCAATGGGTTAGCAGAAAGAACGAATAAGAAAGTCCTTGATGTCTTAAGAGCTACCATCAATCCCAATAGTGTAACCTGGGATGGAGTTATACCTGAATGTCGTTATTCCCTACGTACACGACAAGTGTTAATTAATCCTCAAGTATCATTTGTAGATACCAGTGTAGATCCTCCTCAATCAGAAGTTGAGTTACCTATTGTAACAGAGTTTGATCCACCCAGAGATGATAATTATACAGCCTATATCAATCTCACCCTAGCAGAGTTGGGGTTAAGTGTAAATAACCTGTATAGATAAATATGTAGTAAGCGTTTAACTGTGTGTTATAATATCTACTTAGTATTACTCAAATTTTTTTTTGTGTGTTCACGTTCTCTCCGAGTTCTGAGAATTAACAGTATAGATTTGTGTGCACCATATCTACCTTGTCTGTTAATCACTATCTTCTTGTAATTTATTTCCTCAGAATTCGTAGATCACATGAAGACAGTTCGATCGAACAAATTAAATTTTTTTTTATCTCTTTTATCATGATATTCTTGAATGAGCTCATTTAATTAATTCCCAAGTATCAAGATGAATTATATAGTAATGTAGATTGTTCAGTCAAGATAATATCCATGTGAAGTATAATGTTAACTGTTGTGTACTTTGACATTGTATAGAATCAGCTGAAAGTTGTTGCCTGTTGTCCTTAGTTTGTGTAGTTGTATGTCGAGACGCCATACGTAGCATGCCCGAGCTGTACGGGTTGTACTTATAACGGCTGCATCACGGCTGTTCACGTGATTTCCAACCTCTGCCCATGTGATCTGGCATCAGCCAATGATAGGCCTGCCTTTTGAATGCCTCAGCGCCAGGCGGCCTAGTGTTCAGTTACCATCGAGACTCAGAGCAGGACAGACACACAGGCATAGGCTCTCAGCTCCCATATATCCAACGCCTCATTAAACGCTACCAAAACCCAAGCTCATCGTCTGTTAATATTACCAAATCTATGAAAAGAACCCCACAACACATCACCACAAGGCCGCCACTACCTGCGCATCACCACAAGGCCACCACTACCTGCGCATCACCACAAGGCCACCACTACCTGCACATCACCACAAGGCCACCACTACCTGCACATCACCACAAGGCCGCCACTACCTGCACATCACCACAAGGCCGCCACTACCTGCACATCACCACAAGGCCACCACTACCTGCACATCACCACAAGGCCACCACTACCTGCACATCACCACAAGGCCGCCACTACCTGCACATCACCACAAGGCCGCAACTACCTGCACATCACCACAAGGCCACCACTACCTGCTCATCACCACAAGGCCACCACTACCAGCGCATCACCACAAGGTCACCACTACCTGCACATCACAACAAGGCCACCACTACCTGCACATCACCACAAGGCCACCACTACCTGCACATCACCACAAGGCCACCACTACCTGCGCATCACCACAAGGCCGCCACTACCTGCACATCACCACAAGGCCGCCACT
>WNWK01040328.1:0-15000 GCA_009830355.1 Cherax destructor | reverse complement strand
TGTGTGTTGAGTGTGTGTGTTGAGTGTTTTGTTGTTGTGTGTGTGTGTTGTGTGTGTGTTGTGTGTGTGTGTGTTGTGTGTGTGTTGTGTGTGTGTGTGTTGTGTGTGTGTGTGTTGTGTGTGTGTTGTGTGTGTGTGTGTGTGTTGTGTGTGTGTGTGTGTTGTGTGTGTGTGTGTTGTGTGTGTGTTGTGTGTGTGTTGTGTGTGTGTGTGTGTGTTGTGTTCCTAAACTATTCCACTTCCCGACCACTCTGTGACTGAAGAAATACTTCCTAACATCTCTGTGATTCATCTGAGTCTTCAGCTTCCAACTGTGTCCCCTTGTTGCTGTGTCCCATCTCTGGAACATTCTGTCTCTGTCCACTTTGTCAATTCCTCTCAGTATCTTATATGTTGTTATCATATCCCCCCTATCTCTCCTGTCCTCCAGTGTCGTCAGGTCGATTTCCCTTAACCTCTCCTCGTGTGTGTGTACTCACCTATTTACTCACCTATTTGTGGTTGCAGGGGTCGATTCATAGCTCCTGGCCCCGCCTCTTCACTGATTGCTACTAGGTCCTCTCTCTCCCTGCTCCATGAGCTTTATCAAACCTAGTCTTAAAACTATGTATGGTTCCTGCCTCCACTATGTCGCTTTCTAAGCTATTCCACTTCCTGACAACTCTATGACTGAAGAAATACTTCCTAACATCCCTTTGACTCATAGGAGTCTTCAACTTCCAATTGTGACCCCTTGTTTCTGTGTCCCCTCTCTGGAACATCTTGTCTCTGTCCACCTTATCTATTCCTCGCAGTATTTTATATGTCGTTATCATGTCTCCCTAACCCTCCTGTCCTCTAGTGTCGTCAGGCCGATTTCCCTTAACCTTTCTTCGTAGGACAATCCCTTAGCTCTGGGACTAGTCTTGTTGCAAACCTTTGCACTTTCTCTAATTTCTTGACGTGCTTGACCAGGTGTGGGTTCCAAACTGGTGCTGCATACTCCAGTATGGGCCTGACGTATATGGTATACAGAGTCTTGAATGATTCCTTAGTGAGGTATTGGAACGCTATTCTTAGGTTTGCCAGCCGCCCGTATGCTGCAGCAGTTATCTGATTGATGTGTGCCTCAGGAGATGTGCTCGGTATTATACTCACCCCAAGATCTTTTCTTTGAGTGAGGTTTGCAGTCTTTGGCCACCTAGACTATACTCTGTCTGCGGTCTTCTTTGCCCTTCCCCGATATTCATGACTTTACATTTGGCAGGGTTAAATTCAAGGAGCCAGTTACTGGACCAGGCTTGCAACCTGTCCAGGTCTCTTTGTAGTCCTGCCTGATCCTCGACTGATTTGATTCTTCTCATTAACTTCACATCATCTGCAAACAGGGACACTTCTGAGTCTATCCCTTCCGTTATGTCATTCACATATACCAAAAACAGTACAGGTCCTAGGACTGACCCTTGTGGAACTCCACTCGTCACAGGTGCCCACTCTGACATCTCGTCACGTACCATGACTCGTTGTTGCCTCCCTGTCAGATATTCTCTGATCCATTGCAGTGCTTTTCCTGTTACGTGTGCCTGATCCTCTTGTGAGGAACTGTGTCGAACGCCTTCTTGCAGTCCAAAAAAATGCAGTCTATCCACCCCTCTCTCTCGTGTCATACTTCTGTTACCTTGTCATAAAACTCCAGTAGGTTTGTGACACAGGATTTTCCTTCCCTGAAACCGTGCTGGTTGTCGTTTATAAGCTTGTGTCTTTCTAGGTGCTCCACCACTCTCCTCCTGATGATCTTCTCCATGACTTTGCATACTATACACGTCAGTGACACAGGTCTGTAGTTTAATGCCTCGTGTCTGTCTCCTTTCTTAAAAATTGGGACTACATTTGCCATCTTCCACGCCTCAGGTAGTTGCCCAGTTTCAATGGATGTGTTGAAGATTTGTGTTAGTGGCACACACAACATCTCTGCTCCCTCTCTAAGGACCCAAGGAGAAATGTTGTCTGGTCCCACCGCTTTTGAGGTATCGAGTTCACATAGCAGCTTCTTCACCTCCTCCTCGGTTGTGTGTATTTCATCCAGCACTTGTTGGTATACCTCCCTATTCTGAATTCCTGGAGTCCTACCTGTGTGTGTGTGTGTGTATGTGGGTGTGTTAGTTACCATTTTGTCCTAGGCACATGTCGATTTGACACTAGGCCTGTTGTATGTATGTGTGTGTGTGTGTGTGTGTAAGGAAACACTTCGAAATGTTTCCGCCCCGTCGGGAATAGAACCCGGGCCCTCCGTGCGTGAAGCGAGAGCTTTTACCACTAGGCCACCGGGGTGTGTATGTGTGTGTATGTGGGTGTGGGTGTGTATGTGGGTGTGGGTGTGGGTGTGTGTATGTGGGTGGGTGTGTATGTGGGTGTGGGTGTGGGTGTGTGTGTGGGTGTGTGTGTGTGTGTGTGTGTGTGTGTGTGTGTGTGTGTGTGTGTGTGTGTGTGTGTGTGTTTATGTGGGTGAGTGTGTGTGTGTACTCACCTAGTTGTACTCGCCTAGTTGTGGTTGCAGGGGTCGATTCAAAGCTCCTGGCCCTGCCTCTTCACTGTGTGTGTGTGTATGTGGGGGGTGTATGTGGGGTGTATGTGGGGGTGTATGTGGGGGTGTATGTGGGGTGTATGTGGGGGTGTATGTGGGGGTGTATGTGGGGTGTATGTGGGGTGTATGTGGGGGTTGTATGGGGGTGTATGTGGGGTGTATGGGGGTGTATGTGGGGGGTGTATGTGGGGGGTGTATGTGGGGGGTGTATGTGGGGGGTGTATGTGGGGGGTGTATGTGGGGGTATATATGGGAGGGTGGGTGGGGGTTTATGGGGGTTGTGTGGGTAATGTGGGGTAATTGTCATCCTAGGAAAGGATGGAGGGAGGGGATAAAGAAGGTTATTGTGTGCAAGGCTTGGACATCGAGCATGTTAGATAGGAGTGAATGGAGACAAATTATTTTTGGGACTTGACAGAGCTGTTGGAGAGTGAGGAGGGTAATATTTTGTGAAGGGATTTTGGAAAACAGGTTAGCTGGACTTGAATCCTGGAGGTGGGAAGTACAATGCCTCCACTTTTAAAGGAGGAGTTTGTGATATTGGCTGTTTGGAATGACATCTGAACTGTCATATCTGAGTGCCTCTGCAAAGACAGTGATTATGTGAATGATGGTGAAAGTGTTTCTTTCTTTTTTGGGTCACCCTGCCTCGGTGGGATGCAGCCAATTCATTGAAAAAAAAAATATATACACACACACATAGTACTGACATAATTATTGTTTTTGAGAAGTCAATATTTTTATATTAAAATGTCAATTAAACCAATTCACTGACTGCTAATGAATTTATTTTTATACACCAGTACAGGTCAACTATTTTACACTGATTAATATTTGGTTTGACCACCCCTAGCATCCATAAGTGCTTTAACATGTGTGGACTTCATGCCAATGATCAAGGTTTTGCATAATTCCTTGCTGTAATGGTGTGGAGTGCAAAAATTGTTTTCTGCTTCTTATTGAATGTAATAATTCCATTAGTGTATTTTCTGTGCTTGTGCTTGCTACTAAAAGTTCCTTTTGTTTTTTTCTTTTAGTTTAACAGTTAGGAAGAAAGTCAGCAGGAATGGGTTAAAATAGTAATTTGAGTCCTCGCAAAGTGGGACCGATTAGCATTTATTGAGTGATAGCACCCTGAAACAGAAAGAAATAGCAATAAAACTTAAGAGTTTCTACACAGTCAGTAAAATTGAGAAGAAACTGAATTACAATAAAAATTTTAAACTCAAAAAGAGTGGGAATATGTGGTAGAAAACAACACTGAGATTAGACAGAAAAATAATACGAATGGCTCTTAACAACAGAAGACCATCTTGCAGGCAGATTTCCTCTGACCTAGCAGCAGCAGGTGTTAGCCTTGCCTGAAGGACAGTTAATGAGAAGCTTTTGGAGAATAGAGTGAAAACACATCGTCCCAGAAAGAAGCCACGACTTACTGAACCCATGAGCTAAGAATCACATTGCGTGGACTTCTGAACAACGAAAATAGGTAAGAATTATATTTAGATATTCAGTTCGTTTGTTGTTCATAAAAGAACATTATTAGTAAAATGACAATTCTATTTGAAAAAAATTAAAATTACCATTCAGCTTCTCTTGTCTTTTCTATTGTTGCAGTGGTGTTCTCTGATCAATCAACCATTGAAGTGCTGGATTACTGTGTGCTGCCTGAATGTCTGAAGAAGTTGGTCAAATTTCCTCAGAAAAATCATGGTGTGAGGAGCCATTTCTGTTCATGGAATAAGTAGTTTGCACACTGTTGAAGTACCATGAAGTACTACAATGACAACTACTGCTTCAATAAGGTATTGGTATGGTGATGAACATTGAATATTTCAACAACTTAGTCCCATGTCATGCGGCAAATTAAGTAAAGATGTGGTGTGCACAAAATGGCATTGAGCTACTCCCATGGGCTGGAAATTCCCATGACATGAACCCTATTGAGAGTTTATGGTCTTTATTGAAGGATGAAATACACGAAGTTCCCATTATGACCAAAGTGTAACTCATAGAACGCCTTGTTAAGGCTTGGTTTCATTCTGCTAGATAAAAGGAATTCGCATGCCCACATGTGTAAAAGCACTTATGGATGCTCGGGATAGTTAAACCAAATATTAATCAATGTAAAATAGTTGACCTATACTGGTGTATAAAAATAAATCCATTAGCAGTCAGTGAAACTGGTTTAATTGACTTTTTAGTACAAAAATATCTAATTTTCAAAAAATCCATAATAATTATGCCAGTACTGTACATATATACAAATGCACACAAACTAGGCAGGCTAAAAAAGTCCATGTCAGAGCAGTGATTCACATCTATGCATTAGAGTTTAAACAACTGCTCATTTATGCAGCCCACTAACCACATACATTACTATCTAGTTCTTTCCAACTAGAATTTTCATTATACAGTACCAGCCATCTTCCCTTAATAATTATATGCTTTTTAACTTTCACAAACTCTTCTTATTAACCATACATCCCAAGTACTTAAGGTTCTAAATAGTGTACAATACTTCTCAATTTTTTACAACACTTTCCAATTCTTTTCACTAGTAACTTAATTTTAGTTATGTTTGCAAGGGTATCAGCCGTAATACTTTTAATAGCGAAAGACACACACACACTTTCTTGTTCAGTATATTGCACCTAAAGCAATACATATAGTCACATCACTTCACATCATTGCATATTACATGCATAATGTTCAAAACAGTAAATGTATTAGGAAACAGAGAAAAAGCAAACCTTGAGATGACTGTGAGTATCTCCTGTGCTTTGGCCAAGGCTTGGTAGGGCTGGTGTTGTGTTGCACAGGGGATCCTCCACCTTGTTGCTGGTGTGGGTGCCATATTTGTGCTGTAGAGTACTCATTACGTGCTTGATTATGAGACTGTTTGCTTGTGTTAGATGTGTCTGACAAGTGTGATGGAGTGCGGACCTCTGTCCCTGGGCTAGGGATGCGTTGTGACATATTGCTGCCAGGCAACGTTTGATGTTTCCCAACACTCTTGCAGCTGACTAAATTGCTTAATGTTGATGCTTTAACTGCTGTGGCACTGTGGTGGTGAAGCTGATGATGCTGATGAATGTTTGGAGAGCTGTCTCTGCTACCTTCACTCATGTCCACAGCCTGGTCAGAATCCTACAAAATAACATTAATTAACACCATGTACAGTAACACTTATCTAATTTGCTAGTATCTTATGTAGTGATCCTCACTGTGAAAGAATAACAGCCTATTCAAAATCACTGCCAAACAAGTCATTTATTATATTCATCACACAATCCAAAATTTGCTAAAGCCATAGCCACCAGGGATGCAAGGAGAAATAAAATCTGTGCTTTTGGGAGATTCTAAAGAAAAGTTGCAAAGGTTAGTGCACTAGTTAGGGAAGGTGTGTAAAGGTAGAAAGTTGAAAATGAACATAGATAAAAGTAAGGTGATGAGGGTATCAAACGATTTAGAAAAAGAAAAATTGGATATCACACTGGAGGGAGGGAGTAAGGAAGAAGTGAATGTCTTCAGAAATTTGTGAGTGGACTTGTCAGCGGATGAGTTTATCCATGGAGGCAAAGAAAGGAATGTACGAAAGTATAGTGGTACCAACACTCTTATATGGGTGTGAACCATGGGTTGTAAATGCTGCAGTGGAGGTGGAGGCTGAAGGCAGTGGAGATGTCATGTCTAAGGGCAATTTGTGTTGTAAATATTATGCAGAGAATTCGTAGTGTGGAAATTAGGAGGTGTGGAGTTACTAAAAGTATTAGTCAGAGGGCTGAAGAGGGGTTGTTAAGGTGGTTTTGTCATTTAGAGAATGGAACAAAGTAGAATGACTTGGAGAGCATATAAATCTGTAGGGAAAGGAAGGCAGGGTAAGTGCCATCCTCGAAAAGGTTGGAGGGACAGGGTAAAGGAGGTTTTGTGGGTGAGGGGCTTGGACTTCCAGCAAGCTTGTTAGATAGGAGTGAATGGAGACGAACATTTTTGGGACCTGACAAGCTGTTGGAGTGTGAGCAAGGTAATATTTTGTGAAGGTTAGTTTAGTTTGATATCTTTATTATGCACCCCATACCCATCCTGTGGCTGGTAGTCAAAAGATTACAGAGGTACATAATGGGTCCAGGGACTGGGAACCAAAGTTTTGATAGCTGAGCAAGTTACAAAGGTAACGAAGCATGTAAGTAAATTTACTTACTTACGTTTATACATGGTTACAATCATGAACAAATTATAAAGTAATGAGAAATTCACTAGTCCTCACCCGGTCACAACTGTAATGAGTTCTTGGTGAAAATATTAATTGTTTGTGAAGGGATTCAGGGAAACCGGTTAGCCGGACTTGAGTTCTGGAAATAGGAAGTACAATACCTGCACTTTAAAGGAGGGGTTTGGGATATTGGCACTTTGGAGGGACATCTATACTGTCGTAACTGAGCGCCTCTGCAAAGACAGTGATTATGTATGAGTGATGGTGAAAGTGTTGAATGATGATGAAACTGTTTTCTTTCTTTATGGGTTTTTCTTTCTTTATGGGTCACCCTGCCTCGGTGGGAAATGGCTGATGTATTAAAAAACAAAAAACAAACAAGGAAGAGCCAGAGGAGAGGAAGTGTATCAGGCTGTGGGTAAGATGAAAGGGGAGAAAGCAGCTCCAACAGATGTTATTAACCCTTTCACTGTCAGTCCCATAATATTACGCCAAAATTCTAGTGGCTTCAAATCTTGTGGGAGAAACCTGATAGGCCTACATATGAAAGAATGGGTCTGAGTGGTCAATGTGCGAAGTAGTATAAAAAAAAATCCTGCAGCACGCAGTGCATGAGAAACAAAAAATCCCGACCGTGTTTTTGGTTTAAAACACCGACTTTGTGGTGTATTTTTGTATGGTATTTATGGTTGTACAATGCACCCTCGAATTTCGTAATTAATCCATTCCAGAGAGCCTTACGAAAGGCGAAATTTACGAATGGTGAAACCATTTTCCCCATAAGAAATAATGTAAATCCAATTAACCCGTTCCAGACACCCAAAAGCATTAACAAAAAACATTTTTTTTTTTACATTAAATATATTTACATAAAGAAAACAATGAGACATCAAGTATAAAACAATAATAAGATCACACTTACCTTTATTGAAGACTCTTGTTGGTGTATGGAAGACGGGAGGAGGGGAGAGGATGAAGTAACACTATTGTTTGGAAGAGAAATTCCCTTCCATAAAGACTTCATGTAGCAAGTCCTTTTCCGGGGTTACTTCCCTTCTTTGTTTTTAATGCCACTAGAACCAGCTTGAGTCACTGGACCCGTATTGCTCAAAAAATTGTTCCAGAGAGCTCTATTTCTGGCGTCTCTTTAAAACTTCCCTAAAATGGGACAAGACATTGTCATTGTACATGTTGCCGACATGGCTTGCAACAGCTTTGTCAGGGTGATGTTCCTCCACAAACGTTTGCACCTCGTTCCACTTTGCACAAATGTCATTAATCTTTGAAGAAGGCACCTTCTTCCATCTCTCTTCCTCCTCCTCTGAAGCAATTTCCTGAGCTGTGGTCTGTTGCTGTTACAGATGAAGGTCTTGCAGCTCGTCAGTGGTTAGCTCTTCACTGTGGTCCTTCACCAACTCTTCCACATCCTCGCCACTCACATCCAACCCCATGGAATTCCTCAATGCCATAATACATTCCACAACTGGCATAGGGTTGCCAGGGTCAGCCTCAAACCCTTCAAAATCTTTGTCGAGGACACAAACTGGCCACAATTTTCTCCAATTTCTCATACAGTGGACCTCCGGATTTCGTCAATAATTCTTTCCAGAATGCTGTTCGAGTGCCGTTACAGAACGAATTTGTTCCCATAAGGACGAATGTAAATTAGATTAGTCCGTTTCAGACCCCCAAAAATACACTTACAAAAGCACTTACAAAAATACACTTACATAATTGTTCGAGTTGGGAGCTGGACAAAATCCGGGGGTCCACTGTATTTTGCAATGATTTCTTTCTTGAATTCTATCGTGTTTCTCACATTCTTTACCAAAGGGCTGGCACTAGAAGCTTTCTTTGGGCCCATGGTGGCTTATTTAGCAGTTGCAAGCACTAAAAAGAATGGAATATTACGAAATGTATCATATGAACGCGTGGGATCGTGCTCACGCGCCGATAAACAATGCTACACTGACTATGAATGGTGTGTGATGGGCCTTTGTATGCGCATTGACACTGGGAGGCTGCTCGTACATGTTCTGGACGACCTACAAATGTCGAGGCAAATTACGAACCACAAGGGAATATTTTGACGAAAAAAACATTACGAAAGGCGAAATTTACAAAGCACGAGGCTTACGAAACTCGGGGGTCCACTGCATTCTTGTTTTCTCATTTGATAAAATGGAAGATATCTATGGTTGTATTCTTTTCTTATTTGATAGAATGGAAGATATATTACAGAAATAGAGATGATTCTGAATGGTTTACGGACTAAAAGTACAGTGGTACCTAGAGTTTCGTACTTTATTTGTTCCAGAAGGCTGTTCGAGTGCCATTACCAAACGAATTTGTTCCCATAAGAAATAATGTAAATTAGATTAGTCCGTTTCAGACCTCCAAAAATACACTTACAAAAGCACTTACAATAATACACTTACATAATTGTTCGAGTTGGGAGCAGTACAAAACTCGGGGTACCACTGTATCTTGAAATTGAACTCAAAGTAGCAAAAATGTTCGACTTTTGCCGATGTTCAAGAGTAAACAAATCACGTCACGCGTTCAATACACGTCAACTGGTTGGTCTAATATGCTTTCACAAATGCGCTGATATTACACTGGTCTGCATTTGGAATGTTTTTAATTTTTATTTTTATTCATGGTTGCGATCTTACATATTCTTGGGCAGCTGATTGTAAATATCTAAACCATTTTGCTCTATCACGAAAGGATTTTGAATAACATACAAATTAATGATAATAAAAAATGTGAATTTTTAATAAATTGTTACTTTATTAAAATTAGGCAAGTAATTATGGAAAAGCACATTCTGTTAGTTTTAAGAACATATGAATTCCAAATCAACATCAATCAAATCAAATGATTTTATTAAAAAAATATGCTCCTAATGGTTAGCCTACATATTGAATCAAAGGAAGGAGGACCGCTTTGAATTTCGCTTGTGCTGTGCATCGAGACCATTACATTTCAATGACCAGCAGTAATCCACCATCATGCTGACATTCCATTTGCCCTGGTATCAAGTTTCCATGGTGCAAATATCCGGATGGAACCACTCTCCTTGTTCCTCACTGTAGTCCCCACAATTGTTGGGAAAATAGTCAAGATGTGAGTGCAAAAAGTGCATCTTCACACTTATTCTAGACCCAAGTTGTTGGAAACTTGAAATCTAGTCTTGGATCATTTTTTCATATTCGGGGGAGCGCCTGTTTCCTAGGAAGTTGTGGACAATCTGCTTGAATGAAAACCAGCCATTCACCTCGACACCTGCTAATGCTTCATCAAAATGCTTGTCCATCAATTCCCGAATCTGAGGGCCAACAAAGATTCTTGCCTTTAGCTTGCCTTCACTTATACAAGGAAACTTTGACTCCAGGTACTTGAAAGCAGTTCTATTCTTGTTCAAGGCCTTCACAAAATTTTTCATAGGCCCTAATTTGATGTGGAGTGGTGGCAGCAGAATTTTCTTGGGGTCAACTAGTGGTACAGTTTTCACATTGTGATTTCTGGGTAAGAAGCTGGTTCTTGGTGGCCAATCTGTCCTACTATCCCAAAGACACAGATAACAGGGATACTTGGTGCATCCACCTTCAAGACCTAGTAGGAGAGCAATAACTTTTAAATCATCACAAATGAGAAAATTGTGATTCTGGTACTTGATTGAAGATAGTATTAGTGTCTTCATATTTGCCTAAGTTTCTGACATTTGGACACTATAGCCAATTGGCACAGATGCAGCTGTGTTGCCACTGTAGAGAAGTACAGCCTTTAAATTTCTTTTAGGAGAATCAATGAAGAATCTCCATTCATCTGCTTTGTATGACATCCCCATGTGTTCAATATGGCCAGAAATATTTGAACAGAAAACTAAAGATTCCTCTTTGTCAAAGAACTGAGTGAATTCCGCTTCACGATGACAGTACCAAGCGAATGTTGTTCCAGGAGCTAGAAGCCTGTGTTCCTTCAGTCTAGAGCCAAGTAACTGTGCACTTTCTTTTGGAAGGTTAAGGTCTCTCACCAAGTCATTGAGCTCAACTTGGTGAAGGGTTTGGGATCGTCATTTGTTGGTGGTTCATAGTCTACTTCCATCTCCTTAGAATCACTGGTATTAGACTCTGATGAAATTTGCCATGTTTCAGGTGGCACAGGTACAGGAATATCTAGAGTGCAGAACAGGCCTTATTGCTGAAGGAATATTTGAGTATACAGTGGTACCTCTACTTACAAGCTTAATTCGTTCCAGACGGCTATTCAAGTGCCAATACGGAAGGAATTTTTTCCCCTAAGAAATAATGAAAATTAGGTTAATCAATTTCAGACCCCCAAAAATACACTTACAAAAGCACCTACAAAAATACACTTACATAACTGTTCGAGTTGGGAGCTGCTTGTAAGTAGAGGTACCACTGTATTATGCGATCTTTAGTCTTCTTGTTGGATCCAACTACTTTAGTCATACAAAAGAAGCAGTCATCATGGTGGTTCATCTGCTCCCACCATACCATTGGTACTCCAAAGGGCATACATTTAAGTTTTCCAACTGACCACATTTGGAGCTTACTGATGCAACTCTTGCAAGTTTTGTGTGGTGCAAATGGTTTGTCCTGGTCTCCAAGTTTGCAGCCAAAATAAGCAAAGTAGCAGAGCTTCAATAAAGGAGTAATGTTGCTCCAGGAATCTGAAGGGGTGAATTGCCCGCAGACATAGCAAAATATGTCTGGTGAATTTATGCAGCCTCTAGACATATTAATAATCTGAAAATAAAGAAAAGTATACAGTCTCTCCTCACTTAACGACGTAATCGTTTACCGACGACTCAGAGTTACGACGGGCTCTCCGACGTTTAAAAAAAAATTGTATGCCGTATGAGAACTTGGGTCACGCATCTCAATCTCCTTCTTACAGCCACTATTATGGGGTATTATGGACTTGTTATGGGGGCTATGGAACCCAGCATGTATTGTTGTAATTAAATAACATGAATGCCTAATTATATTGAATTATTCAGAATTTGCTATGAGGTCTTAGGTCAGGCCACCCTAAAGACTTTAAAAGAGCTGATTAAACTGTTTTTCTCAATATAATAGGTTATATAAAATATAAATGCACATTTCTTTTAAGTACTAGTTATAAGTTGCATGTCTCATTGTAATAACATAAGATATGTTGAGAGGATATGCAAAGTGATGTTTTTTTGTTTTGAGGGGGAGGAGCTTAGAGAGATGTTGTTTTCCCACAATGCTCTTCCTGAGAACAATGGCGGCTGGAGTGAGCTGGTGTTGTAGGTGCTGATTTTTTAACTCGGCTTCAGGGCTGAATGAGTGCCCAAAAGGTAATGGGGAGAGTTGTAAATCGATGTCACCATGACATTCTGTGATCTTCAGTGTATCAAGACACTGGAGGGTTAAGAAATGTTGAGAAAGAGAGAGTTGAAGGTGGCAGCTGAGCCATGTGCTTTGGGAAAGGCTGAGTATATGTTTAGGAGTGGAGACCTGTATATTATATGTATATACTTCTTAATATAGCTCTATTTTTTATAATGTTGGTTTAAATAACCTTTAAGAGGAATGTGAAAGGACCAATACGTTTTCAGATGCAGCAGCTAAACCTGAGTAAGAATCTTTTAGTCTAATAATGTCCTCCTTTTACCCTAAGACCTTTTAAGTAAATACCCTATGCTAGTACATGTAGAACCTTGATGATAAATAGGAAAAAAAATAACATAACAGCCACTCAGTACACTAGCTTATAAAGTCTCCAAGACCACATATTTGTACAAATTTTAACTTGATTGTGTACCCCATAGTACAAGATAGAAGTGCAGCAGCACTTGTATAGGTTTCGTAACTGACATTTAAAGCACTCCAGAGCGATTGTTATTATAAGAAATAAATCTTAATCTTTATTAATTATTATTATTATTATCACCATCAACATACGTTATTCACTGAGTTTAATCATTTCTTAATTAAGCTGCCACGAGAGAGACAGAATGTAAACACACAGACGAACAAACCAGCTGATCCCTTTATACTGTGAATTTGTTTTGTACTTCTTCCATTTTCCTCGTGTTGTTTTTCCTCCTCCAAGTGCTGCTGCACTTATAACTCTATCTTGTACTATGGGGTGCACAACAGACGTGCAGCAGCACTTGGAAGAGGAAAAACAAGAGGAAAATGGAAGAAGTACACTGGAAATAAATCACTATGTCAGACTTTTTTGGGTTATCCTAGGTTCTCTACACATATGCTGCCATGTATGATAAGCTATGTAACTGTATTTGTGTATACCTGAATAAACTTACTTAAAGTACACAGTCAATGGATCAGCTGGTGTTCATCTGTGTGTTGACATTTTGTCTCTTGTGGCAGCTTAAGAAATTATTATACTCAGTAAACAAGGTATGTTAATAATAATAATAATAATAATAATAATAATAATAATAATAATAATAATAATAATAATAATAATAATAATAATAATAATAATAATAATAATAATAATAATAATAATAATAATAATAATAATAATAATAATAATAATAATAATAATAATAATAATAATAATAATAATAATAATAATAATAATAATAATAATAATAATAATAATAATAAAATACTATACTTAATAATCACTCTGGGGCGTTGTAAATGTCATACGTATTTCGTATAAGTTTGGTAGCTGACATTAAGCACTCCAGAGCGATTGTTATTATTATTATCATCATTATTATTATTATTATTTATTTATTATTATTATTATTATTGTAAATTATTATTATAATAATAATAAAAGCTATTTTTGCATTTTTTCTTATGACAAGAGTGATCTAGGCATGTTTCCCCTTATGTAAACAATGTATCTAATCCCAGAGTGGAAGCCTCCACCTCTACCCCACTCACATAATATGACATATATTATTCATTTCAGCGTCTTTATTACAGTTCTAGGATATTTATTGTGTTTCTGATATAAATTTGGAATAAATGTAATAGATAGATAACCTTTATTATTAATATTAGCGTAATTACACAACATTTTATTAGCGCCATGGCTAACATCCAACACCCATGACGACTCACCAGACACTGAATGCTACTGCTCGCCTCCCTCTCTCATTTAGCTCCTCCCACTTCGTAACGATGTTAGATGGTGAATTTAATGTATTTTTATGTAAGCTTAACTCGTTGTATGTGTATTTTACTTTTTTATTGTTTTCTTTAATACAGTCATCCCTCCGTTTTCGTGTATCTCTGTTTTCGTGTATTTCAGTTTTCGTGCAGTTTTTTCATGGAAAATTGACCTCTGTTTTCGTGTGATTCCCTCCGTTTTCGTGCTCGGTCCGGAACCTGTCCACCAGTGCCGCGCACATACAAAGGCCGTAGGCCACCACCCACGCACCTCCCACGCACATTGTCACGCAGTCTAGCATTGTTTACGCTTGAGTGAACATCACCCCAGGAGTTTATACAAAACATTTATTAACAATTCATTGTTTTTGGGCCTTGATTATTGTGTGTGACTATTAAATAAGCTACCATGGGCCCAAAGAAAGCTCCTAGTGCCACTTCTTTGGTAAAGAAAGTGAGGAACACCATAGAACTGAAGAAAGAAACAATAGAAAAATATGATAGTGGTGTATGTATTGCCGAGCTCGCCAAGATATACAAGAAAGCCCCAACAACCATCGGTTCCATTGTGTATAAGAGAAAAGCAATCACTGAAGCTAATGTTGCGAAAGGGGTGAATACAATAACGAAACAGAGATCACAAACAATAGAAAATATGGAGAAATTGTTGTTGCTGTGGATAAACCAAAAACTGCTAGTGGGTGATAGTGTTGTGCAATCCATCATACGTGAAAAAGCAAGGCAGTTGCATGCCGATCTTGTCAAGAAAATGCCTGGAACCAGTGATGTTGATGTTGATGATTTTAAGGCCAGCAAAGGCTGGTTCAAAAAATTTAAGAGGCGAACTGGCATACACAGTGTTGTAAGGCATGGTGAGGGTGCCAGTTCAGATAAAGATGGGGCTGAAAAATTTGTGCATGACTTTAACAAATATGTATTGGCTGAAAATTTCAAACCTCAACAAGTGTTTAATTGTGACGAAACAGGCCTCTTTTGGAAGAAAATGCCAAGGAGGACCTACATCACGCAGGAGGAAAAGGCAATGCGAGGACACAAGCCTATGAAAGACA
>WNWK01040327.1:0-17033 GCA_009830355.1 Cherax destructor | reverse complement strand
ATGTAAACTAGAAAGAGAGGGCACTCCCTATACAGGCGAAGGCAAAGAATAACAGAGCGGCTACAAGAGGCCAATATATCTGAAATCCGTAGGGAGGCACTGGTCAGAGAAATAGCAAACAATGAATTAAAACTAAAGGAATCTTACAGGAATCAAGAAACGCAGGAAGAACTAAAAGCCATAAATGAAATTGAAAGAAACCCAAAGTATTTCTTTTCTTATGCCAAAACAAAGTCGAGAACAACATCCAGTATTGGGCCCCTACTAAAACGAGATGGGTCTTACACAGATGACAGCAAGGAAATGAGTGAGTTACTAAAGTCCCAGTATGACTCAGTTTTTAGTGAGCCGCTAACCAGACTAAAAGTTGAAGACCTAAATGATTTTTTTATGAGAGTGCCACAGAACCTGGTAGACGCAAGCCTATCTGACATTAACCTGTCGCCACATGACTTTGAAAAGGCGATAAATGACATGCCCATGCACTCCGCTCCAGGCCCCGACTCATGGAACTCAGTGTTCATCAAGAACTGCACGAAGCCCCTATCACGTGCTTTTAACATCCTATGGAGAGGGAGCATGGACACTGGGGTCGTCCCGCAGTTACTAAAAACAACAGACATAGCCCCACTCCACAAAGGCGGCAGTAAAGCAATGGCAAAGAACTACAGACCAATAGCGCTAACGTCCCATATCATAAAAATCTTTGAAAGGGTTCTAAGAAGCAAGATCGCCACTCATCTAGATAACAATCAATTACACAACCCAGGGCAGCATGGGTTTAGAGCAGGTCGCTCCTGTCTGTCCCAACTACTGGACCACTATGACAAGGTCCTGGATGCTCTAGAGGACAAACAGAATGCAGATGTTATATACACAGACTTTGCAAAAGCCTTTGACAAGTGTGACCATGGTGTGATAGCACACAAAATGCGTGATAAAGAAATAACAGGAAAAGTTGGTAGATGGATCTATAATTTCCTAACACGTAGAACACAAAGAGTAGTAGTCAACAGAGTAAAGTCTGAGGCAGCTAATGTGAAAAGCTCTGTTCCACAAGGCACAGTACTGCTCCCATCCTGTTCCTCATCCTCATATCGGACATAGACAGGGATATAAGCCACAGTGATGTGTCTTCCTTTGCAGATGACACCCGAATCTGTATGACAGTGTCCACCGTTGAAGACACTGCAATACCAAGCAGACATAAACCAAATCTTTAAATGGGCTGCAGAAAACAATATGAAGTTCAATGATGAGAAATTTCAATTACTCAGATACAGAAAACGTGAAGAAATTAAAATCTCATCGGAGTACAAACTAATTCCAACCACACAATAGAGCGAAAAACTAATGTCAAAGACCTGGGAGTGATCATGTCAGAGGATCTCACCTTCAAGGACCATAACACCGTAGCAATCGCATCTGCTAGAAAATGACAGGATGGATAATGAGAACCTTCAAAACCAGGGATGCAAAGCCCATGTTGACACTTTACAAATTGCTTGTTCTATCTAGGCTGGAATATTGCTGCAACTAACTGCACCTTTCAGGCAAGTGAAATTGCTGACCTTGAAAATGTGCAGAGAACCTTCACGCACGCATAACTCGATAAACCACCATTACTGGGAACGCTTGAAGTTTCTAAACCTGTACTCCCTAGAACGCAGGCGGAGAGATACATTGTTATATACACGTGGAAAATTCTCGAGGGATTAGTACCAAACTTATACCGAAAATCACTCCCTACGAAAGCAAAAGACTCGGCAGGCGATGTAACATCCCCCAATGAAAGCAGGGGTGCCACTAGCACGTTGAGGGACAACACAATAAGTGTCAGGGGCCCAAGATTGTTCAACTGCCTCCCAGCATACATAAGGGGATTACCAACAAACACCTGGCTGTCTTCAAGAGGCACTGGACAGGCACCTAAAGTCGGTACCTGACCAGCCAGGATGTGGTTCGTATGTTGACTGCGTGCGGCCAGCAGTAACAGCCTGGTTGATCAGGCTCTGGTCAACATGAGGCCTGGTCACAACCGGGCCGCAGGGCGTTGACCCTGGAATTCTCTCCAGGTAAACCCAGGTATACACACACATACACACACATACACATACACACACACATACACATACACATACACACACACATACACACACATACATACCCACTAACTAAACACACACACACACACCCCGTGGCCTAGTGGGAAAGCTCTTCTGACGCACGGAGGCGGGTTCATCCCGTGGGGCAGAAACATTTCTAAGTGTTTCCTTACATACACATACACACACACAATATATAAGGCCTAGTGTCTATTGACATGTGCCTAGGACAAAATGGTAACTAACTAACTAACTAACACACACACACACACACACACACACACACACACACACAGGCGTGTGCAAAGGTCAAGGTGGCATAATCATTTAAGACCAGAAAAAGGGAAATATAAGTGATCACAGAAGGGAAAACAATAGTAAATAGTGCCAGGGAAAGAGTGCCGGGTAGCAGGAACGGTTGAGAACTAGGCCTAATCGAGTTGCCACACAGTGCCTAGTGGTGGTTATAACGTTTATCGATACCCAAGAAAGAGGGATAAGAGACAAGGACAGAGTGCTTGCTCACGTATTTGAATACAGTGAGCAAAATAGAAAAGAAACGACGGAGAAACAAGGAACCAGGAGGGGACCACTGTGAGGAAACTTGGTGCAACAAGGGAGCAGAACCAGCAGTAACGTACAAAATCCTAATTGTGGTTTGCATGAGACATTGGCCCTGCTAAGCTGTCAGCTGGGGGGTTAAATCCCTTCTCTGAAAGCTAACTATCATTCATTATACGTAACTATAGCTAGGGTGGTAAACTAGGTAAGGAAACAACAGGTGGTGGCAAGAGTGCGCAGGCGCAGACAGCCAACTGTATTCAAAGATGTATCTTAGCAGCCAACTGTAAAGTGGCAATATAACCTTTAGTTTCTTGTATTGATATTGGTATTATAAATGGTATTAGTATAAGTATTAGTAATAGCATATCAGTATAATAGTAGAAGGAGAAGTAGTTTTTCCTGGGGAGACAGGCACAGGTAGTGAGAGTGAGCATGCGCATACACACACACACACACATAACACCCCTCGGTGAGCAACACACACACACCAGCCCCCGGTGGCCTAGTGGGTAAAGCTTTTGCTTCACGCACGGAGGGCCGGGTTCACTTCCGGTGGGGCAGAAACATTTCGAAGTGTTTCCTTACATACACATACACACACTATATACAACAGCCTAGTGTCTAATTGACATGTGCCTAGGACAAAATGGTAACAACCACACACACACACACCAGTGTGGTACGCACACATAAACGAACAGTAGGCTATTGAATCTGACCTTCCCCTCTCCCCTCATACCCCCTATCCCCTCCCACCTCTTTCCCTCTCCCCCCTTCTCTCTCTTCCCCTACTCTCCCTCCATTTTCTCTCCTTCTCTCTTTATCTTCCCCCTCTCCCTCCCTCCCCTTTCTCCTCTCCCCTTCCCCTCTGCCTCCCCATTTCTCTCCCCTCACCTCTCTCTCCTCACCCTCTCTCTCTCTCTCTCTCTCCTCTCTCTCCACCTCTCTCCTCTTTCCCTCTCTCACCTCTCTCTCTACCCTTTCCCCTCTCTCTCTTCTCTCTCTCGCCTCCCTCTCACTCTTTTCTCCCCTCACCTCTTTTCTATCCTCTCTCGCCCTAATCCCCTCCGCCCCACCCCCCACTCTCCACACACCTCTGGTGATTCTTCCTCTCTTCCTGGTCTCTCCCCCCTTCCTCTCACTCCCCCCTCCACTCTCCATACACCTCTGGCGATTCTCCCTCTCTTCCTGTCTCTCTCTCTCCTCCCTCTCCTCCCTCCTCTCCCCTTCCTCTCATCCTCTTGCTCTCCTTCCTCTCACCCCCTCCTTGTCTCCTCCTTCCTCTCACTCCCTCCTTCTTCCCTTTCCTCTCTCCCCTTCCTCTCACTCCCTCCTTCCCTCTCTCTCTCCCCCTCTCTCCCTCTCTCCCCTCTCTCTCTCTCTCTCCCCTCTTTCCCTCTCTCTTCCTCTCCTCTCTCTCTCTCTCTCTCTCTCTCTCACCCTGATACCCCAGTACCACCTCTCTTCCTCTCCCCCTCCCCTCCTCCCCTCATCTCCCTATCTCTCCCTCTCCTTCTCTCCCTCCCTCTCCCTCTCTCCCTCCCCTCCCCTCTTCCCCTCCCTATCCCTCTCAGGTCTCCCTCCTGAAAATCTCCTCCCTCCTTCTGACACCTCTCTGTCTCTCTCTATACCACTCTCTGCCTCTCTCTCTATACCACTATCTGCCTCTCTTTCTATACCACTCTCTCTGCCCCCGATACCACTCTCTCTACCTCTCTGTCTCTCTCTACCTCTACTCTCTGCCTCTCTCCCTCTCCCTAAATCTCTCCCTCTTCCCCTTCCCCTCCCATTACCCCCTCTCTCCTCTCCTCTCCTCTCTCCCTCCCCCTTCCTTCCTCCGCTTGATCTGCCCCTACCACACTACCTCCAAACAAATTCCCCCTCTCTCTCTCTCCTTCCCCCTCTATCCCTTAATTGAGACTGCCCTACGACCTCCTCTCTGTCCCTCTCATCTCTCCCCCTTCTGACACTCTCACTAAAATCCATAAGGGCAATACGCAGGAATATGGGCATTTTAGGGAGAAGATGCAACAAGGGTACGATGGTCGCTCCAGGGAGTTTACAGTGGGAAGAGGAACTCAATAGAAGGGAAAAGGAATGGGAGAGGAGGATATTGATGATCAGGGAAGGAATGGAGAGGAGGACCTGAGGAGAGCAGAAAATGGAAATGCAAGTCAAAATGCAGAAGACAAGATCCAGATCTTAGAAGTGAAGCTGCAGAGCCTGGGTGCAGAGTAGAGATGCAAGTACCTGTTCAGAATTGGTGCTTGGAGCGTGTGCATCAGACACAGCCAAAGTGAATGCAGAGAAAGAGAGCTCTTGAACGCTCAGGCACTGCCAGGCAAGTGGGCCCGAAACAAGAGGAGCAGGATACCAACACCTATCAAAGGGATTGAGGAGAAAGAACTCTTGTATGCACAGGCACTGGCACACACGTGGGGCATCTGACACAGTCATAGGGAATGCGGAGAAAAAGAACTCTTTGTATGCTCAGGCACTGTCAGACACCATGGGGTCCGATACAAGATGAGTAGGATACTAACACCATGAGAGGGATATAGATAAAGCAGCCAGGGACAAGAAGAGGCTCCACAGAAGCAAAGCATGAGGGCACAGTAACAACACATGAGAGGGTTGTCAAAGACACAGGTGCACTAAACGCAGAGGCCCCAACAATATAGCAGTGGACTTGGCAAATGAGTAGGCCAGACACAGAGGAACACAGGGGCTACAACCATGACAGAACCAGAAGATGCTAATGCATCTCTGATGAGGCAAAGGGAGACACAGTGGGAGGAGGAAAGGAGAAGTCAATCTTTATCTACGGCCTTAAGGAAGTCGAAGGGGTCACCATGACAGAAGGAAACAGGAGGAGAAGGAAAGGATTATATGTATTATGCTAGCAACAGGGAGACACGTCCGGGACAAATTTTCGAGAATCGGTGGTACACAAGGGAAATCGACCCTCAAAGTAATTTTAATGCAGAATCAGCCCGTACGCCATGATCCTAAGAGAAAGCACGGCTGGGGGCGAGCCAGGAGTACCACGATGTATACCTAGATCGGGACAGACACAGGAAGAAAGGAGGCCCAAAGGAGGAGGATAAGAAACGAAGGGAGGAGAGAGAGAGGAGAGACAGTGAGGTACAGGGACCAGGCCCAAGCAGAAGGACAGCCACACCCACCGGAAGCACTCAGGGAGGGCCTCAAACCACAGCAACCCAACGGCAACCATATAGTTTAACATCACACCCCATCATGTCCCCTGTCCCACCCCAGCAACCCTAAACCCATCATCACCACTACCCCACCCCATCACAAACCCCACCCAATCAGACCACACCCCAACCATACAACCCCCCACCCATACAACAACCTCTATGGGAACCCTGCAAACACCCCATCCCGCCAAGTTCCCCTAGGGCAACAGTATTGAAACGAGGCTAAAGGGTTTTGGTACACAAATGCAGATGGAATCACGAATAAGTATGAAGAGTGGAATGAAAGAATGGGAGAAATGTCCCCAGACATCATAGCAGTCACAGAAACTAAACTAAATGAGGCAATATCAGACGCAATCTTCCCACAAGGATATCAGATCCTGAGGAAAGAAAAGAAGGAGAAGGGGGAGGAGGGGTCGCATTGCTCGTAAGGTTTCATTGAGATTTGAGGAAATGGCAGGAATGGGGTGTGAGAGAAAGGACTTTATAGTAGGTACCATCAGTCTGGGAGCAAAGATAGTCATTGCAGTGATGTACAACCCACCACAAAACTGCAGGAGGCCAGGAGAGGAATATGACGAGAACAACAGAGCAATGGTGGACACCCTGGCGGAGGTGGCAAGAAAAGCGCACATGAGCAGAGCGAGTTACTGGTCATGGGCGATTTCAAACCACAATGAGATCGACTGGGAGAACCAAGAACCACGTGGGGGTCCAGAAACTGAGAGCCAAGATGATGGACGTGGTACTGGAAAACCTGATGCACCAACATGTCAGGGACAAGACCAGAGATAGAGGAGAGGACGAACCAGAAAGGCTAGACCTTTATTCACCCTGAACAGCTCAGATACGAGGACATAACACACGAGAGCCCCTGGGAGCCAGTGACCATATGGTGCTGAGCTTTGAGTACATAGTAGACCCTACAGGTGGAGGAGGAAAAGGGAGCTGAAAGAGACATACCAGACTATAAAGAGGGGACTACACAGGTATGAGGAATTTCCTGCAGGAGGTTCTGTGGGAAGGGAAATGGAAGGACAGTCAGTAAATGAAATGATGGAATACGAGCGACAAAGTGCAAGGAGGCAGAGGAACGGTTTATACCCAAAGGAAAAAGAATAAATGGGAAGACAAGAAAGAGCCCCTGGTTTACCCAAAGATGCAGGGAGGCAAAGACTCAGAGTGCCAAAAATGGAAAAGGTACAGAAGGCAAAGAACCCAAGCAAACAAGGAGATTAGTCAAGAGCTAGAAACGAGTATGCACAGGTACGGAGGGAGGCCCAGAAACAGTACGAAACGACATAGCATCGAAAGTCAGTCGACCCCAAACTGATGTACAGCCACATCAGAAGGAAGATACTAGAAGATCAGGGGAGGCTCAATCGAGGTTTAGGGAAGTATTCACAGTGGAGGAAGGAAGCAGTTGGGTAGACAGGATGGGGTGATACCAACAAGGGATGTATCGAGTGCTGGAGGGGAGGTGAGGTATGTGAGGAGCAACTCGAGGGTTTAGGGAAGTATTCACAGTGGAGAAGGAAGGCAGTTGGGTAGACAGGATGGGGTGCGCACCAACAAGGGATGCACGAGTGTTGGAGGAATACACACATCTGAGGGGGAGTGAAGAGTTACTCAGTGACTCTTGATACCTCAAAGGCTAGTAGGTCCGGACAATATCTCACCATGGGTCCTTCGGGAAGGAGCTGAGGTTCTGAGGTGCCACTTACCAAAATTTTCACACATCCCTTGAAACGGGCAGCTACCTTTAGATATGGAAAAGGCCAACGTAGTCCCCATCTTTAAAAAAGAGAAAAGAGGCAAAACTACACACCGTGCACTTACGTGTATAGTAGTGCAAAGTCTTGGATGAAATCATCAGGAAAAGAATGGCGGAGCATCTGGAGCAAACGGTTAATCACGCAGACAGCATGATTCAGGAAGGCAAATCCTGTGTAACAAACCTCCTGGAGTTCTCTATGATAAAGTAACAGAGGTAAGGCAAGAGAGAAGGGTGGGTTGACTGCATTTTCTTGGACTGCAGGAAGGCCTTTGACACAGTTCCTCACATGAGATTAGTAAAGAAGATGGAAGACCAAGCATGTGCATAACAGGAAGGGCACTGAATGGATCAGGAATACCTCAGTGGAGGCAACAACGGTCATGGTGCGTGATGAGGATCACAGGGGGCGCCTGACGAGTGGTGACAGCAGGTCAGTCCTAGGACCAGTGCTGCATCTTGCTATAGTGAATGACATGACGGATGGGATAGACTCAGTCCTTTTCGCAGATGATGAAATTAATGAGGAGAATCACATCGGATGAAGACCAAGCAGGACTTCAAAGTGACCTGGACAAGCTTGACATGGGTCTAGCAACTGGCTTCGAATTTAACCCCACCAAATGCAAAGTCATGAAGATCGGAGAAGGGCAGAAGACCGCTGACAGAGTACAGGCTAGGTGGACAAAGGCTACAAACCTCATCAAAGGAGAAAGACCTTGGGTGAGAGTAACACCAAGCACGTCTCTGGAAGCACACATCAACCAGAATAACCGGCAGCATATGGGCGACTGGCAAACCTAAGATTAGCGTTCCGTTACCTTAACAAGGAATCGTTCAAGACACTGTATACCGTATACGTCAGGCCCATACTAGAGTATGCAGCACCAGTCTGGAACCCACACCTGGTCAAGCACGTCAAGAAATTAGAGAAAGTGCAAGGTTTGCGACAGGCTAGTTCCACAACTCAGGGACTGCCTTATGAAGAAAGGTTGAGGGAAATAGGACTAACAACACTGGAGGACAGAAGGGTTAGAGGAGACATGATAATGACATACAAATACTGCGGGAATCGACAAGGTAGATAGTGACAGGATGTTCCAGAGGAAACACAGAAACAAGGGGACACAACTGGAAGCTGAAGACTCAGATGAGTCAGAGGGATGTTAGGAAGCAATTCTTCAGCCATAGAGTAGTTAGGAAGTGGAATAGTTTAGCGAACGATATAGTGGAGGCGGAACCATACATAGTTTTAAGACAAGGTATGATAAAGCTCACGGAGCAGGAGAGCAGAGACCCAGTAGCTGAAGTGCAGAGGCACAGGAGCTGAGTCTCGACCCTGCAACCACAATTAGGTGAGTACAATTAGGTGAGTACCACACGTGGCAATGCTTTATTTACAGGGAGCAAAGTCAGGGTATTTTTCCAGATTGTCTGTAATACCACTGTGGATAAAATACTTTGACATATCTTGAACATTTCTGAGTGAGTTGTCTCTGAATTCATTAATTTTTCACTCCAGTCATACAGACGCAGTGTGACAATAATCCAACTGGTAAAGTTTACATCTTGTTTGGTCTCATCTGGTGGTGGTGATTTAACTCTGCAAAGATACTTGTAACCTGAGCCGAGGCGGCGGTAGTGACATCCAAGAGCCTGTTATTTTGTTGGATGCACCATAGACATGTGGCTCCTCCTGCATGAGAATGATGCTAGATGGACTGACTGGTGTCAATCTCCTTGAGTCTTAAGACAATAAAATCAGTTGAAGTTCTTTCGTATTATTGTTCTCAAACTACTAACTGACGTCAAGACTGTAATCTACCCTTCTTTGAAAGCATAAAACTTAGCCAATTTATCAGTTCTATCATGCATCTGAAGATCAATGCTAGATGGAATCCACAGCATTCACTCTGATTTTACATAACAATCCTACCATACCTGTGTCTGGCTTCTGACATGAGCATGCTACAAGTTATACTTGATGAGTTGAGAGTATTTATGGATGACAGAGAATCAGTTACAATTAGAGAGTCAACCTTAGATACATGGACGCATTTGAGCACAAGGAGTATGGCAAACAGTTCTGTCTGAAGAAGGCCCAGTTATTGATGCTGCTCAATTTCTTTAAGAGAGCCATCACTCTGTATGGCAACAGCAGCTACCAGCTGCACCAGTGGATTGGTGGAACAGAACCATCAACGTAAATAATTTGTGAGAGAGTGTGCTGTTTGGCTAAATTATCAAAACAGTTTAAGGCATCATGTTTGGCTTCAAGCGAAGCTTTGTTGTGATTTAAGAAGTAGTTTGGGGAAATGGAGGGATGGTAGTTTGGAATGGGGTAATATTCCATGGAGCAGTAGTGCCATGTTGCCTTACTTCTGCACAGATCATGTATCTGATTCATGCGGAGGTTGTTCCAGTTTTTCGATCCATCTGGAGGGATGTTCACCAGTGCTGAGGAAAGTTTGAGGGCTTGTAGCTGGGGTTTTAATGGGCTTGCCTGAGCATATTAACCGCGCGTAATGAATATGAATGAGTAACTTCTTGACTCACTAGGTTATTCTTGGATAATTTACTCAAAATTTCTTTATAATTTATCTGAATAAATTGAAACATGTATAATGAACCAAAATTTATATTCATTCACTCACCGTGCGGTCAACAGTAACCTGATTCACCACGAGGCCTGGTCACGGCGGGCTCAGGGGGAAGTTGACCCTTTAAAATCTCTCCAGGTATACCAATACTCAGGTACTCTCCAGGTATATCATTTGATTAAGACCTGCGTCAGGAAACATTTATCCTGATTCTGACAAATTAACTAACTAAATTGGTGTATACTCTGGAATATACCTGGAGAGGTCTCGAGGATCAGCTGCTGGCCCGGTCTGTAACCAGGCCTTATGGATGAATCAGAGCCTAATCAACCAGGCTGTTACTGTTGGCACGGGTAGTGATTGAATATAATTTCTGGTTCATTATACTTGTTTAATTTTTTTCCAGATAACCGCTAGTCTGACTTTTTGTTTATCTTAAATAATGATAATAATAATAATATTATTATTATTAATACTCTATTTCTACAAGTACATGTACAAGGAATACAGACCATAGCTGACATATAATAATGAGGAGCGCTAAACCCGTAGGATTATATAGCACCTGTGGGGAAGGGTGATGGAAGGAATTTAGGCTTAATTCAGGGAACCGGTGCACAGATCCAATACCTAGATCAAGAGCCCTCACCAGCATCCAAGGAACGTCCCTTGAGGGGATTCACTGTTATACAGAAAGACCTTCAAGCAGATCATTTCGGCAATTAGATCAATATTGTCCCCAGAATGCGACCCACACCCGTTGACTGTGTAACATGCCAAGACAAACCATTCTTATTACTAATTTTTAGAGGCTAAACATTCTAAACTACCTCACTATGGTAAATATATTTAATCATTTGAAATTTGTACTCATTTGTAATCTGTAATACAATCTAGTTATCCTGAACTACCTCACTATTGTGAATCTCTTTAATCATTTGAAATTTATATTCATATGTAATTTGTAATATAGATTAAACTTAGTATTAAGTCTGCCCGAAATGTCTAGCATGCCCAGGCATGCTAGGCATCTAACGGCCATCCTAGTAATTATAGCCCTTAGTCCTTAAATGTAAAGCACACATTGTAATTTGACTAACACCAGGTTATAATAATAATAATAATAATAATAATAATAATTAATAATAAAAACTTTATTTAGACATTGTAAATTATATATAGATATAGTTATACATAGTAATTACATAGTTATTACTTAGTTATTAATGAGATGTACATACCAAAGCCCCTACTTAAATTTTCAAAAGACTACATGGTAAAAGTTATGGTTGATAATTTATAAAATAAGAAAAGTTGCATATCTAAGTTATAAGTTTGAAGATAAGTTGAACATATCAATTAATTGTAGCAATGCAACTATTTGAGTGAGATAACAATTTAGAACAATTAATTGCATTGCAGTTAGTTTACGTGGTCATTATAATGTAAGTGTTGTGGAAATAATTAGCTAGGTATGTAATTTATAACAGGTTTTACATTCAATTAATTAGTCAGGTTTTTACGTTTGATTATTCAATTTTGCGGGGAATGTTTGATATTGAGCAATTAGCTTTGGGTGAGAAGGTGGTTTTTAGCATCTTTTGATTGGGGTACAGGTAGGGTTTCTTTTAAACATAATGAATTCCAAATTTGTCCTTTTTATATGCATTGAGTTTTTACATAGTGTTAATGGACAGGGAACATCGAGGAGTGATCGTTAATGTTATGGTCATGTGTCCTGTTAAAATTGGTAAGGAGAAGTTTGAGGGGGGTTAATATTTGCATAGAGTGTTCTTGATGTAAAGGAAAAAAAAGTATGGATGTCTTGTATGGTGAGTAAGTTTAGGTTTTTGAATATTGGTGAGTATGTTGCCTGGGTGAAATTTGTTATCATTCTAACTGCTGCCTTTTGTTGTGTTTTAGTGGTCTGAGATGAGTTATTGATGTAGAGCCCCTGCGCAGATTCCAAGGTGAGGTAGGGGTAAATGAGTGAGTGATATGGTAAGGAGAGCTGGTTGTGGAAATAGTACCGTATCTTGGATAGTATTCCACGGTCTTTAGACTTTTTGGAGATTTGTTGTATATGGTCTGAAATTTGAGGCCACTGTCAAGAGGGGTTTCCCTAAGAATTTTCCCTCTGTGAGTTTTTTGTGATGGGGACCCTTTTCATTATGTTAATGGTGCGTTTGTACTTGTTCCCAAACTGGATAAAATAGGTTTTATAATATTGAGTAAGTTTGTTGGTCATCATCCAGGTAGATTTTCGAATTCAGTATTTCAGTGTTGGCTGTGTGTTTTGGGTTGGGTGAGAGATAAGATGTAGTGTCATCTGCTAAAGTATGGGTTTGAGAGGAGTATTTGGTAGGTCGTTAATGTAAATGAGAAAGAGATAAGAACACTTCCTGTGGACACTTAGGTAATAGTTTGCGCGATACTAGCTCCATTTTGTACAATATTGGTTTCTGTTGCTAAGGTATGATTTTGGTAGTTTGGGAGTTTTCTTATAATTAGTGTGATAATTTTGGAGACTTCAACTGTATCAAAAGCTTTACGTAAACAATGAAGATTCCCATGGGATTTCTTTTATCAAGGAAATTATTTCTAAAGTGTATAATGGCACATTTGTATTTTTTTTAGGCCTGAATAAATTGACAGTGGTTGAGTACGTTGTTGGAGGTGAGGTAGGAATATATTTGTTTGAAATAATTTTTCAAAGATTTTGAGAGAAGGGGAAGTTAGATATCGGCCGTAGTTATTCAGGTCGCTTGATCTCCTCCCTTATGTATTGGGGGACCCTCGCTATTTTGAGTATTGATGGGAAGGTAGAGGATTCAATGGATTTGAAAGAGTGTTCAATTTGGTGAGAAACTTGAGAGGCTTTTTTTTATATATAGGTGGTAAGTTATTTAGGTCACCTGCTTTGTTTTTAATTTTTGATTATAAGGAAACTTCTATTTTGGTTGGGGCTAGGAATAATGTGTTCGGATAGGTGTCAGTGAGATAGTCGAGGTGGAGATTTGAACTTGGGGTTTTGGTTGGCTTTTTTTCCTATGGTGGGGAAGAATTTTATTTACTGCTAGGTGATCATAGACGAGGTGTCTTAAGGAAACCTTCCTAATGTTTCCACCTGGTACGGGATCGAACCCCGGAGTTCAGTGAGCTGAAGCGCTAGCAATCCATAGGACATTTAAACCATGATAATTGCACTTATGTGTACCGGGCCCGAACATACTTACTCAACCCAATGTATTTTAGAAAAACAGTGGCCCAGTTGACAACACACTTATCTCACTATTGAGATCCGTGGTTCGATCCCTGGTCTCAAACCGAGCCACGGGGCGTTGACCCCCGAAACCCTCCAGGCAAACCCAGGAAAAGGGTGGGAACATTGGGCAGTTTCCACATGCTGTCGCTGTTCTCCTAGCATTAAAGGTATCCGAGTGTCAGCATTGTACTGCCAATTGTGGTTGCGGTGTCGATTCATAGCTCCTGGGTGGCATCCGGGGGGACAAGACTAAAGGACGACAATATAAATAAGACCGATAACTACAACGCACTGATTTTCTTTGGTAATTCTAGGTAGCTAAACTCTGGGATTAAAACCTCCCAAAAATCTTAAGGATTTCCATTCATATTCAGTCACAAACTTTTATACAAAAAAGTAATAGGGGCTCTTGGTTTTCGATTCCCAGCCAGGGCAGAAACAGGGTATTTTTTACACCTGTTGTCCATGTTCCCATCAGTAAAATGGGTACCTGGGTGTTAGTCGACTGGTGAGTGACCCGGACACTGACCTAATCGCCAAATGCTCAGCATAATAAGGACTTTCTATATAGTAGTATGTCACTGATGTCAGCTGGGTTATACCATGTACATGTACTTGTAGTAAATAAAATATTATTATTATTATTATTTTTAAAATTATTATTATTAAATTTATCAACATTATCTGAGAGACTCAAGAGGGGATAAAAATTTCGCAAAACTTTCCACAGTTAGATATTGTATTTTGGTATTTTTGAGAAATTTTTTATTCCATAGGTTATTTGATTTTTTTTGCACTCCACACTTTAACCCTGTAATGCCCTAGTATGTGGAGGGCCTGAGCCCAAGAGGCCAGTAAAAGGGGGAGTGTCAGGGAAACCCCTACTACAAAAACCCCGGGACCTGGTGGCTAAAGTCCCGCTTACACCTGTTGTTATGGTCCCAACAGAAAAATAGGTACCTGGGTGTTAGTCGACTGGTGTGGGTTCATCCGGGGGAAAGATTGAGGACCCAGGGGAAATAAGACAGACAGTCCTCGATGACGCACTGACTTTCTTGGGTTATCCTTGTTAACCCTCCGGGGTTAAAAATCCGAAGAAATTTATCTTATCTTACTGACAGTTCGGCGAGTCACCATCGGTATACAGGTTAACCCGAGGTTTCTTTTACAATTTCATTTTTTCTAAGGTTTTATTTGTCTTAGAAAACATAAGTTTTGTGTAATGTTTATTTCGGCAGTAAGTAAAATAGGATAAAAAAAATATAATATCTTCAGTTACTAAAAGGTACATGTGTATACAGACCATTACATCAATGACATACTACTATATAAAAAGTTTGTTATGCTGAGACCAAATGGTCATTTTTCCCAGATGACCAACCCAGTCCACTAAACCCAGGTACAAATTTTACTGGTGGGTGACATGGACAACTGCATAATAAACACGTCCAGGTTGCTACTTTGCGGGAATCAAACACAGACCATCATTGTGTAAAGGGGAGAGCTTTTGCCACCAGGCCAGGGGCCCCGGGCATAAATAAGGCTTATAATAAGTTTAGATACACCGACAATTATTATTGAAAAGGGCCCCAAAAATAAAGGACCCCAATGGAAATAAAGGATCCAATGGAAATAAAGGACCCCAGTGAAAATAAGTTACTTTCGACGTTTTTGGGTTATCCCAGGTTCTCTACACATATTTCTAGTATGATAAATCTATTAACTGTATTTGTGTATACCCGAATAAACTTACTTATATACATAAACTACCTAAGGTAACCCACAAAAGTCAGATAAAATTTTTTTTACCCACTACGTGAGAAAATTAAAAAATGACATTTCAATCTTTTTTTATCATATGCAATACTTAGTGACATAGGATAAATTGATTGGGTAAAAATTCTTTATGAAAGCTCCTCCTTATTTATTTATATTTATATTTATTTATATCTTTATTTACTACAAGTAAAGTACAAGGTGACCTGTACTTAGCTAGTGGTGACCTGTACTTAGCTCTGTGAGGACGTGTCTAGTGTGCTCTCTGTGAATCTGAATCAAGATGTCTTCTCTTGAGCAACTCTACCAGCAGCTGAAAGAGGAGTTTAGTGTTGCTAAGCTAGAGATACGGCGATTGACGAGAAAAACAAGAGGATTCTATAATCCTCCTGTTGTGAGTCCTCAGGTCAAGAGAGGAACCTGGGCTGTGGCTGGGCAACAAGGAATGAAGCTGAAGATCAAGAAGACTGTAGGGCGGCAGAAACAATGAAGAACCAGAAGACTACTGTGGGAAAATTCCAACCCCTTTTCGGTGCTACCCGACGAATGTGGGCTGTCTACTGGGAATGTCACAAGAGGGACCAAGAGCATTGGCGGACGAGAGTGAATCAACATCCTTGAAACCCCGAAGACCATCAAGAACGTCAACACGAACTCCGCCAGTGAAGGTAAGAATATTGTTTTAGTTGGGGACAGTCAGGTTAGTATATCTAGCAGGATAAACAGGTGGAGGCCGTGTCCCCTTGCTCCATGTTTTCCTGTTTTCCGGTTTCTTTTACATGCTAGAACTTTAAAACTGTGCCAGTGATCTTATAAGGTACATCCCTCCAGTGCTCAAACTAATCAAGCAGAAAACAGTTAAACTGAATTCAAAAAATTAGTGTGCCACATCATGAGCCATACTCCCGAGGAACATAAGCAATTGCCGAGTGAAATAACAAAATAGAACAAATATTTGTCAGAGGAAGGAAGGTCTCCTGAAAATAGGATGTAGATATTTATATGAATACCACAGTGGTGCTGTAGTATACAGATAGGATAATAAATGTTAAAGTGAAACCTACTGAAGTGTTAGGCTTAGGGTTTCGTGTTTGAAATCAGTTGCCAGCAGTCGCGGCTCCCTACCACGCAGGTCAGCTCTATTGATAATCTTCTAAACCTGCTAGTGTCCTGACCTAAATTAGTGATTACATTGGTATAAAAGAATTTCTATTGAAATAGAATAGGTGCACAATCTTGAGGAAATACGTAAAGTGTCCCGCTTGAAAAATATGATAAACAGTGTCGAGTTGTGAGTTTCAGTGACCGATTTTAGCAACATAAGACCTTTTATCATCCAGTCAACCAATGTGAAAAACAGCATTGTTGTGGTGCAGGTAGAAAAAATCTAGAAAAGCTAAATACAGTACAGTGATCTATAAGTGCCTAAACTCCAGGTGTAATACAGCTCTCTCCTCTCCCTCCCCCTCCCCCTTTTCTCTCCCTCCTCCCCTCTCCCTCTCCCTCTCTCTCCCTCTCCCATCTCTCCCTCCCTCCCCCCCCCACTTGATCCACCCTCTTCCACACTTCCTCCAAGCTATCTCCCCTTCCCCCGCCCCCTTCCCCCGAGTCCCCGCCCTACCACCCCTCCTCCCATTTTCTCCTGTCTCCCTCCTTCTGACACTCTCCTCCATATCCCTCTACTCATATCCCTCTCCTTCCTCCCCCTTTGACCTCGCCTCTTTCCCC
>WNWK01040326.1:0-17034 GCA_009830355.1 Cherax destructor | reverse complement strand
AGTGGTTGAGTAGTTGTTGGAGGTGAGGTAGGAATATATTTGTCTATGAATTAATTTTTCAAAGATTTTGGAGAGAAGGGGTAAGTTAGATATCGGCCTTAGTTATTCAGGTCTGCTTGATCTCCTCCCTTATGTATTGGGTGACCTCGCTATTTTGAGTATTGATGGGAAGGTAGAGGATTCAATGGATTTGTTAAAAAGTGTTGCAATAATTGGTGAGAGAACTTGAGAGGCTTTTTGTATATATAAGGTGGTAAGTTATTTAGGTCACCTGCTTTGTTTTTTAATGTGTTGATTATAAGTGAAACTTCTATTGGGTTGGTTGGGGCTAGGAATAGTGTGTTCGGATAGGTACCAGTGAGATAGTCGTTAGGTGGAGTATTAGAACTTGGGATTTTGCTTGCCAGCTTTTTACCTATGGTGGAGAAGAAATCATTGAGTTTGTTTGCTGTTTCAATAGGTGGGAGTAGGGGTTCATCTGGTTTTGTTAGTTTGATTGTTCTGTTTGTGGATATCTTTTTGTTCCTAGAATTTCAGATAGGGTTTTCCAGGTCTTTTTATATCACCTTTTAAGTTATGTAATCTGTTCTTATAGTACAGTTTTTTTACCTTCTTATCAGACTCGTTAGGTTTGATGAGTAGCGTTTTGTTTGTTCTCTTGATATTTGTCCCATTCTGTACTGTTTTCATATAGGTGCTTTATATTAATGGACTTGAGTATGCTGGGGTTAGCCAGGGACTATTTAATCTTTTAGTTGTGATTTGTTTAGTTTTTAGGGCAGTGCTTATTATAGAGGTATTGGGTCTTTTTAAGAAAATTATTAATACATAAGTCAGTATCTGGGAAGTTGTCTATTTCTGTTTGCCAGTCAATGTTTGTCATAGCTGTTATAAAGCTATTTATTGCTGTCTCATTATGTAGTCTGAAGGTAACTTTAGTAGTCTCTAGTGGTAATTTTCCGAGATTTGTTATGAGAAAGGTCGGGTAGTGGTCAGTGGTATTGTCTGTGATTATGCCTGATTTTAATGGGGATATGGTGTTAATCCAGATATGGTCTAATAGAGAGGCACAGGTTTCAGAGATTCTCGTAGGTTTTGTTATTGTCGGGAGCAGCAAGCAGTTGCTCATAGTGTTTGTGAATTCAGTTACTAGTGGGTCCTGATCTTGTAGGAGGTTTATATTGAAGTCGCCTGTGAGGATTAAGTGGTCTTTGTTCATGTGTGCATCAGTAATCATACTTCCTAATTTTTCACTAAAATGCTGAATGTTTGACTGTGGTAATCTATAGATGTTTATAACTGTGAGTTATAAACAATGTTAAAGGGTTATGATCGGAGTATACCGTGATCTGGTGGGGAGATGTTCCCAAGTAAACTTCAAAATGCTCTAGGGAGAGAACCAAGGCTAGGGCTTCTTTTTCAACAGTGGCATAATTTCTTTGGTGGGGCTTTAAGGTAGAGGAGTAATAGCAAATCGGATGAAGAAGATCAGAAGATTGGGACGACTGCAGCAACACTGATCCAACAGCATAACTGCTGGCGTCTATATGTAACAAGAAAGGACAGTTAAAATCAGGGCTTTTCAACACTGGAGAAGAATTCAGCAATCGCTTTAACCTGATGAAAGCCAAATTACATTCCTTAGACCAAATAAACTTAGTTTTAGAGCTAGTCAGCTCAAAAAGGGGGGCCGCCACGTGTGAGAAATTTGGGCAGAATCTTCTATAGTACCCAGCCATTCCCAAAAATCTCTGTACCCCTTTTCTATCTTGTGGTATAGGAAAATCTGAAAGGGCTCTCACTTTTGCATTGATGGTTGCCACCGTTCCCTGACCTATATTAAACCCCAAATACCTTATCCTAGCTTGCCCGAATTTGCATTTGGCCAAATTGATAGTAAAGTTATAAGTATCTAATTTCCTAAAAAGAGCCTCCAGACGGTTTAAATGTGAACTCCAATCATCACTAATAACTACTAAATCGTCGAGGTAGGCTTCTACCCCCTCAAGGTTATAAGTAAGGTCATTCATGAGCCGCTGAAAGGTAGAAGCTGCGTTGCACAACCCGAATGGGGTAACCAAGTAATTGAACAAGCCCCCATGTATTGTGAATGCTGATATGTCCTGAGCACGGTTTGTTAGGGGCACTTGATAGTAACCTCGCAGTAGGTCCAGCCGGCTCACATACTGGGCTCCGGCAACCCTATCAATTAAATCATCCACCCTCGGCAAAGGGTACCCATCTGGAACTGTAACTGAATTCACTTTTCTATAATCAGTGCACATACGATATGTACCGTCTGACTTCGGGACCAACACACAAGGAGAGGCCCACGGACTTTTGCTCCTTTCAATTAGCCCATGGGTCAGTAAAAAGTCGATTTCATCTCTTAATGCTTGGTGTTTTATTGGGCTTAAGCGATAAGGAGAGTGCTTGATGGGCGTGGCTCCTTGGACATCCATGTCATGTGTTCCCAACGTGCAGCGCTTAGGTATATCACCAAACAAGGATGGGTATTTCAATATCATACTCTTCACTTCTTTGGCCCGGTCGCTGGTCAGATCTTGCAAAAAATCGTCCAGGGATCGTAGAACTTGAGTATTTCTAAGACGGATTTCGATTCCTTTGGAGCAGTCCTCCAAATCCTCTACTTCTTCCCGGGATTTTAAGAGAATGGCAGCGGTCGGGGCTAACCCGACATAATATCCCTTCAACTGATTAACATGGTATGCATGGTCCGATTTTCTTTTCCCTGGCGTACGAACCAGGTAATTCACTTCACTTAGTTTTTTAATGACTTCCAAAGGTCCCTCATATCTTGGTTTCAATGCATGTCCGGGCATGAATTTCTGAGCCAATACTTTATCTCCTATGTTGAAAGAGCGAGGGGCCGCATGTTTATCGTGTCGTAGCTTCATTTTAGCCTGGGTTTCCTTCAAGTTCTTTACGGCTAAATTCCTAGTGAAAGTTAGGTGTTCCTGCATCAAAGCTGGACATACCTGAACCGACGGCGTACGCCTTCCGGTCCATACATCTCTCAATACTGCGAGAGGTCCACGTACATTATAACTATATATCAATTCAAAAGGGCTATACCCCAAACTTTCCTGCTCACTCTCCCTTACTGCCAGGAGAAGGAAAGGAATGCCCTCATCCCAGTCTTTACTAAACTGTTCACAGTAAGAACGCATCATTACTTTTAACGTTTGATGGAACCGTTCTAAAGCTCCTTGAGACTGGGGTCTATAACTCGTAGCGAGGATAGATTTTATCCCCAGGCGTGACATAGCCTCCTTGAAGATTTTGGAGGTGAAGTTAGAGCCCTGATCAGATTGGATTTCACGAGGCAACCCTACCTGTGAGAAAAACCTTATCAAAGCACGGACTATTGCGCGAGCATTTATTCTCCTCATGGGGATGGCCTCGGGATATCGAGTGGCAGAATCCATTATAGTGAATAGATATTGATTTCCCGCCTTGGTCCTGGGGAGCGGACCTACACAATCTATAATCAGGCGGGAAAACTGCTCACCATCTGAGATGATAGGGTGGAGAGGTGCCGGAAGCGGGGTATGAGTAGGTTTGCCGACGGTCTGCAGACCCCTGCTCTGAACGTGTTCTGGAAAGAACTCAGTGATAGACAAATAGACCGACTTGAAACCTATCAAGACACTTGGACAACCTTCCTAGACGAAACCATCAGACTGCCATAAAAACAACCTAAATCTATTTCAATCTATTGATAATCCTGTACCTACTCCTCTATACGTCTAAAACTATCCCTCCTATCTAACTCCTAATTTCTACCCTGCCCTCTGCAGGGGTGGACCTTAAAAGACGTCCTTTGTACCCTCCAAAAGGCCCCTGATAACCCCTATAAAATCAATGCATTCTGGGATAAAGCAGTACAAATAAGCAAACCAGCAATGACGTTTTGGTTGCCGCCCTATGGAAACAGTGTCGTGCCTCCCGAGCCAAGCGCCAAGTCCAGTAATACATTGAGCAAAGCAACACAGCAGATCATCACACCCAGGAACGCCTCCTTCTTCATGCCAACCAACGCTATGCTGCTGGGTTTAGCCCTGGCTCTTTCCCTTCAACTATCGAAATTCCTCTCACCTACTATTCTTCATCTATCCAAATCTCCATTTTTCACCCTCATGGGTCTTACCTGAGAGTATACCTACCTACCTACCTGACAGACCCGGCAACTACGAAGGTGTTCCACCACAGTTTCCCGCATTCTAAGCCAAAAAAAGTATTTTGACAACTTTACAATTGGAAGGATTAATACATGCTTGGTCTTGGCAAAAGATGCATCTGGAGAATCTTTTCTGGTGGATTTCTTCATAAGTATACCGCTACTTGAATAAACACAGTCCTCTAGTTTATCGGCCTCATCTTCCATTATCACTAACTTCCTTATACTCTCCAACGAGGGATCTTCCAACTGAGCTTGAATTAGATCTTTCGACCCAAACTTTTTAGCACACAAGGAATCTAAAATTGAATCTTGTCCGACAGACACTGTAGCCGCGGGCTTCGGCCAGTGGGTGGTACTGAACAACAGGTCCAAACCCAGATCAGCATTGCCCACTTCTTCCTCCGGTGATTCAGGAGGCACTCGGGGAGCCATGGATCTAGTGACAGCGCCCAGTGGAAATAATGATAGGTCCTTCTTATAAGCCTCAATCACATAATCCTCCCCAGAGGTATTTTCTATCACCAAAGGTTCTTTCTTGATCCCTTCACAGCTTAAGTCATTACCTATCAGTAGGTCAGCAGACTTAATTGGGAATCCTTTGTCTGATATGCCGACCGCCGCATATCCCTTATAGCCACTTATGTCTAGGTATATCCTATGGAGGGGAACTCTGGAGACAGCTCCTCCATAAGCCTCCCGAAGTCCGTCTATCTTCGTATAAGTATGGTCAGATAGAGGAGGATTCCTTCTTTAATAATGTCAAGTAACTCCCTGTATCCCTATAAGTCTTAATAGATACCACTTGACACTCGTCAATACCAGCTTTTCCTTCTGAAAAATATGGGCTCATCGCCTTTTCAATTTCTTGTTCTGATATGGCCATCGTCTCTGGTCATCTCAGTGAAGCAAACTTTGTTCCCGCCGGTCCTACATCTGTCTGTAGGCCTTCCTGTGTCTGGGATATTGAAGACACCATCTGTATAGGGGCACCTTCCCGATTTTTATACCTCATGTCCCTTTCCAGCTGATAACATTGGTTTCTCCCATGACCTTCTCTTTGGCAATAGGTGCAGGATAAATTCTTCCTGGCTTTATACATCTCCCATTTTTATCGTGGTGCAAACCTGACATCATTAATAGGCTTATACAGGGGACGAGAGGTTACTGCTGTTGAAGGAAACCTTTGGCGAGGTTCTATTCTCGACTTAACTGGTTGAACCTTCTGGCTCGATTTTACTGCTTCCACTCTGGATGTTCTATTGCGGATCAGCTGGTTGGAGATCTCGTAGCGATCGGCCAGAGCAGCGGTTTCTAACACATCAGGAGTCTGACGGTCGATCAGGAACTTCCGCAAATCTCCTGATATAGAATTATAGAAGTCCTCTTGTAATATTAATTGGGACAGACTGCTTATGGTGTTGCTTTGTGAGGCTCTTTGCCACCTCTCAAATGCTATCTGCTTCTGCCTGGCAAAGTCCACCCAAGTTTGTCCTGGTAACCTCTGCAAATTACGGAAGGCTTGCTGGTAGCTCAAAGGAAGTAGGTCATATGTTTCCAGGAGGACCTTTTTCACAGAGTCATATTGAGCGTATTTTTCATAAGGCAAAGACGCTGTACATTCCCGAGCTTTTCCAGTCAGCGTCGTATGCAACAAGATAGCCCAGAACTTCTGGGGCCACTGCATAGCCCGAGCCTGATTTTCAAAGGTATCGAAATAGGTGTCCAGATCAGACTCAAAAAACTTGGGCACCAAAGATGCTGCTTTATGGATGTCGAAAGCACTTTCGGAGGCCTTGG
Organism: Cherax destructor; assembly: GCA_009830355.1. Lineage (NCBI taxonomy): Eukaryota > Metazoa > Arthropoda > Malacostraca > Decapoda > Parastacidae > Cherax > Cherax destructor. The sequence continues at coordinate 11,033 of WNWK01040326.1, read as the reverse complement.
GCCTCACAACTTCTTCTCTTTGCCGCTGACGCTCGTAGAGTATGTTGTCCCTTTAAAATTCTTCCGCATTCAGCTTCCTTTGGGCTTCTATTTGGGCCGTTTGCAAAAGAATAAGGCGCTCCATCCTTTCGAACTGGATATGGCATATGGGACCAGAAGGCAGTGGAGGAGTTGGGGGATAGATGTTTCCCCGTCTTTCCTTGGGTCGAGCACCTAAGCCGGGTACCTCTAGTGGATCAGGGTCGGAAACTGGGCGACTAGTTGCCCCAATTTCATGCACCTCTCCCAGGAATGTAAGTTCACCAGATGTTCCCTTAACTTCTGGCTCAGCCACATCCCCAGAAGGTAGGGAAGTTGGAAGGCCACCAGGATCAGGCCCTGCTGCTTCAAGCGGTTGTTCTAAGTCTTCAAACTGAGATATTAGACTTGCCTCATCAGTATCCTGAAGGTTATCCACTTCTCCCCATTCTGGAAACAACATGTTCCTTAAAATAGATCGAGTGGTCTCGGCGGTGTAATATCTATTATACTTCACTCGTAGGCATACAGCAATTTGCCAGCACTTCTGAAGTTTTAAAGACTCCAAATCCTCCAAAGTTAACTCACATAATAACTTTTGTATTTGGGCCTCCATTGTCGACTATGGGTGTCGAGACAGCAGCTTCCTTTCGTGGGACTAGCACTTATTCCTCAAGGCCTATGTCTCCTCCAGCACCTTGGATTAAAGAGTAAACTCCCGGACAGGCCCCCACTTTGTTACGGGCATAGCCTGTAAATCACTTAGAGGTAGTGCTTCTCGTAACAAAATTGAGAAAAGAACAGATCTAACTCGTAGAAGGGCTCACATATAGAGGAAAAAGGAATCTTTCTAGTTTCAGTTAGTTTTATTAACAGCTTTAATAATTAATACTCATTTCGCACACACTGAGTAAAACATATCATTAGCCTTATTATCACTATAATAAGTTAAACATTCACAAACTGCTCTAGGCCGAGCGTTATTAGACTCTTTCACAACGAGTCAAAAGGTATATGCAAATATATGTACAGACACATGCATTTTACAAGCCTTAACACCACGCTGAAGCAAATAACTGTTCCTTCTCGAGGATCCTTCTCTAGATAAGATTCTATAAACGGCATATCACTTAGTTCATTCACTTATTCTCATTGTCTTCAAGAGTTTTTCATCCGCCTATTCAGACAAATATATTCATCCACCGTCTCAGATAGATATTCACTATTCAAGGGCTTCCAATAACTCCTGGGCACTGCTGGGGGGAGAGTAGGGAGTCTTGAAGACAGATTCTCCACTAGTCCTTTCCTAGACCAGAGGAAGGTATCAACTCAACAAGGTAAGGCTTTACCAGCCGACCTAAACTCGGTTTGTAGCTCAAAGCGTCTGCTGGTGCTTAACCTGCCACACCAGCAGTGTCTGCTGGTGCTTAACCAGCCGCACCAGCAGTTTGCAATATTACAACATCCTACCTATGTACAAAGCTAAACAATTTGGGGCCAGATAATATTATAAATTCGAGTAAATCCATTTTAGCTATTAATGGAAATACTCCTTAATATAATATTAGGTGAAAAAGCCAAAACAAACATTAATACACATATCATTTCGTTCTGGAAATGAGCAAAGAGCGTAACAGTCTGAGTATATAACATCAGCATTCTGTTTGTCTTCTAGAGCATCCAGGACCTTGTCGTAGTGGTCCAGTAGTTGGGACAGACAGGAATGACCTGCTCTAAACCCATGGTGCCCTGGGTTGTGTAATTGATGGGTATCTAGATGAGTGGCGATTTTGCTTCTTAGAACCCTTTCAAAGATTTTTATGATATGGGACGTTAGCGCTATTGGTCTGTAGTTCTTTGATATTGCTTTACTTTCCCCTATGTGTAGTGGAGCTATGTCTGTTATTTTTAGGAACTGCGGGACGACTCCAGTGCCCATGCTCCCTCTCCATAGGATGTTAAAAACAGTTCTTGATGAACACGGAGTTCCATGAGTCTGGGCCTGGAGCAGAGTGCATGGACATGTCATTTATTGCCTTTTTGAAGTCATTTGGCATCAGGGTAATGTCAGATAGGCTTGCATCTGACAAGTTCTGTGGCACTCTCATAAAAAAATCATTTAGGTCTTCAACTTTCAGTCTGGTTAGCGGCTCGCTAAAAACTGAGTCATACTGGGACTTTAGTAACTCATTGATTTCCTTGCTGTCATCTGTGTAGGACCCATCCCGTTTAACCTCCTCGTCTTAATGTTCTTCATGCAGGATCACGAAGCCGATGTGTATTAGAATTAATAACTGGTCTTCCACCTTACTATACCTGGAGTATACTTGGAGATAGTTCCAGGGGTCAACGCCCCTGCGGCCCGGTCTGTGACCAGGCCTCATGTTGGATCAGAGCCTGATCTGCCATTCTTGTTACTTTCAAGCTTGTGGAAACTGCAACCTCGGCCAATTTAACTATAACTGACTCCTTTTCCTCATTATTTCTTGAAATATCCTGAGACCTGAATGTAACATGCTCGTGTATGAAGCTTGGCAAAGATAAACAAACATTAATTAAGAAAGGGATCACAGTTAAGCTTTTGAGTATTTCCTCTCACATAGGCTACCTTCTCTTCTCACTCCAATGTGACTTAGGCTTCCTTCTCTTCTCACTTCAATGTGACTTAGGCTGCCTTCTCTTCTCACTTCAATGTGACTTAGGCTTCCTTCTCTTCTCACTTCAATGTGACTTAGGCTTCCTTCTCTTCTCACTTCAATGTGACTTCTTAATGATACAAAACGTTGTCTTAAGTTTCAGTCTCCTTCGTGCTTGTTATATGGGTATAATTTTAGTTTCTCAAATATTAATTTTAAAATATTGTAAGAAAAGAACTACGTAGCACAACAGTTTGAAGAAAGCAGATGAGCATAAATAGAAACTAACATATTAATTATCTATCACATAAAATGCTAAGTTAATCTTATTTATGGAGAAAGTAACAGTCAGTAGATTGCAAAATGTTGTTACTACTAGGCAAAGGCTATTGCAAGATATTGTTACTATTAGGCTGAGGCTATTGCAAGATGTTGTTACTACTAGGCTGAGGCTATTGCAAGATGTTGTTACTACTAGGCTGAGGCTATTGCAAAATGTTGTTACTACTAGGCAAAGGCTATTGCAAAATGTTGTTACTACTAGGCAAAGGCTATTGCAAGATGTTGTTACTACTAGGCTGAGGCTATTGCAAGATGTTGTTACTACTAGGCTGAGGCTATTGCAAAATGTTGTTACTACTAGGCAAAGGCTATTGCAAAATGTTGTTACTACTAGGCAAAGGCTATTGCAAGATGTTGTTACTACTAGGCTGAGGCTATTGCAAGATGTTGTTACTACTAGGCTGAGGCTATTGCAAGATGTTGTTACTACTAGGCTGAGGCTATTGCAAGATGCTGTTACTACTAGGCTAAGGTTATTGCAAGATGTTGTTACTACTAGGCTGAGGCTATTGCAAGATGCTGTTACTACTAGGCTAAGGCTATTGCAAGATGCTGTTACTACTAGGCTAAGGCTATTGCAAGATGCTGTTACTACTAGGCTAAGGCTATTGCAAGATGCTGTTACTACTAGGCTAAGGCTATTCTATATCTGGCAGTACAGTTTGCATAACGAAGCCGATGATATAAAATGTGTTGACATAGAAAGGACCAAGGCAAAACTATAAAAATAATGTTACACAAAGTAAACCATATTTCACTATTAACTTCATAGGGAATATAACTGAACTCTTCGAGTACCAAAGGCTGACATGTTAGACACAATGAAGTCGACGATATCATTAAGAGAAGCCTCGTTACAGCCCAAAGACAACCTCGATCTTAAGTACCCATCCTGGGATGTGCCTGTTAGCCACTGTGATGGAATCACATTACATCCCTGGAGAATGGAAGATGCTGGTGTGGGACTATACTTCTGCACCAAACTTTGACAAAATCTACATACTTTATAGTGCTGGTCAGCAAGTCGGTGCTGCTGATCACAAGAAAGTTCATAAGTGCAACAAGTAGAGGGATTTGGCCCACCATTTCGTCCATATAGGATCAGAAACCCTAGCTTGCCATTCGTTTCCTCAAGGAACTGGGCTCCAGGATCATTAAAATCACAAGACACCTGTGGTTTCCAGCTTTCTCTTCCAGTGTCTCAGTGTGACGATCCAGGGAGGGTACGCCTGCTGAATCTTAGATTTCCACCCAGTATCCAAGGAGCTCCACAACTTAAATTAGGGATTCTCTACATACTTTGCAATTCCACATGTATGTAGATTATTATAATCATAAATATGTAAGCATATATATGTGATAATTGGTTTAGAAAACCAACAAGTTGAAGAATGAAGCACTTCTGCAACATCGGGAATTATTATTGTGGAAACCTTTCGCGAACCAGTGGCTTCTTCAGTTAAATAAATAGAAGAACGGTGGAAGAATAGAAGTTTGAGGTAATCAGTCTCACAGCCTGGAGTCGATGTGTTCAGTTCATCAGTCTTCAAGAAAGTACAACATATGCTGTACCTTATCGGTGTTCTAAACAATTGATCACATCTGTCAGACACACCAACATCTTGGCACCTTGATACAAGACATTCTTCAACTCTTGTTTAACCTGTACACAACACTTACACTAGTGGATGGTACCACTGTGACTCCGCCTCCTCCTACTTCAACTCTTGTTTAACCTGTACCCACCACTTACACTAGTGGATGGTACCAATGTGACTCCGTCTCCTCCTACTTCAACTCTTGTTTAACCTGTACACATCACTTACACTAGTGGATGGTACCACTGTGACTCCGTCTCCTCCTACTTCAACTCTTGTTTAACCTGTACACAACACTTACACTAGTGGATTGTTCCACTGTGACTCTACCTCCTCCTACTTCAACTCTTGTTTAACCTGTACACAACACTTACACTAGTGGATTGTTCCACTGTGACTCCGTCTCCTCCTACTTCAACTCTTGTTTAACCTGTACACACCACTTACACTAGTGGATGGTACCACTGTGACTCCGTCTCCTCCTACTTCAACTCTTGTTTAACATGTACCCACCACTTACACTAGTGGATGGTACCACTGTGACTCCGCCTCTTCAACTCTTGTTTAACTCTTGTTTAACTCTTGTTTAACCTGTACACAACACTTACACTAGTGGATGGTACCAATGTGACTCCGCCTCCTCCTACTTCAACTCTTGTTTAACCTGTACCCACCACTTACACTAGTGGATGGTACCACTGTGACTCCGTCTCCTCCTACTTCAACTCTTGTTTAACATGTACCCACCACTTACACTAGTGGATGGTACCACTGTGACTCCGCCTCCTCCTACTTCAACTCTTGTTTAACCTGTACACAACACTTACACTAGTGGATGGTACCACTGTGACTCCGTCTCCTCCTACTTCAACTCTTGTTTAACCTGTACCCACCACTTACACTAGTGGATGGTACCAATGTGACTCCGTCTCCTCCTACTTCAACTCTTGTTTAACATGTACACAACACTTACACTAGTGGATGGTACCACTGTGACTCCGCCTCCTACTTCAACTCTTGTTTAACCTGTACCCACCACTTACACTAGTGGATGGTACAACTGTGACTCTGTCTCCTCCTACTTCAACTCTTGTTTAACCTGTACTTACCACTTACACTAGTGGATGGTACCACTGTGACTCCGTCTCCTCCTACTTCAACTCTTGTTTAACCTGTACCCACCACTTACACTAGTGGATGGTACCAATGTTACTCCGTCTCCTACTTCAACTCTTGTTTAACATGTACACAACACTTACACTAGTGGATGTTACCAATGTGTCTCTGCCTCCTCCTACTTCAACTCTTGTTTAACCTGTACACAACACTTACACTAGTGGATGGTACCACTGTGACTCCGCCTCCTCCTACTTCAACTCTTGTTTAACCTGTACCCACCACTTACACTAGTGGATGGTACCACTGTGACTCCGTCTCCTCCTGTAAGACATCTGTCAGACACACCAACATCTTGGCACCTTGATACAAGACATTCTTCAACTCTTGTTTAACCTGTACACAACACTTACACTAGTGGATGGTACCACTGTGACTCCGCCTCCTCCTACTTCAACTCTTGTTTAACCTGTACACATCACTTACACTAGTGGATGGTACCACTGTGACTCTTGTCTAAAATGTACACAACACTTACACTAGTGGATGGTACCACTGTGACTCTACCTCCTCCTACTTCAACTCTTGTTTAACCTGTACACAACACTTACACTAGTGGATGGTACCACTGTGACTCTACCTCCTCCTACTTCAACTCTTGTTTAACCTGTACACAACACTTACACTAGTGGATGATACCACAGTGACTCCACCTCCTACTTCAACTCACCTGACTGCAGTTTATAAGTAACTTCTTCAATATGCAGTACTTCCTTCAAGACTGATTGTCTCAACACATTGACTCCATGCTGTGGGACTGACTACCTAAAACTCCTCCTCTTCCACTGTTCTTAATATATATGTCGTGCCGAATAGGTAAACTGATGAATTAGCAAAAACTCATTTAATATTAAGTCCTTTCTAAAATTTTGATATTTGCGAAATTATTGCCTCCACAAATTTTAGCTTGCCTTATTCGGCAAGAAGAGCGTTACTATTTAAGCCAAAATCTCAAGATTATTCTAGATTTTGCACTTGTTTTTCTAGATAAAGTAAAATTCGCCTCAGGACGTGAAGGAGAAAGTTCCTCATATTGCTCTTAATATGTATTAATGTTTATTTACTTTATGTAAGAGAGAGCCCAGGTTGTGACAGTGGTGTCCAGCACTAACACTACTCTCTCTTGTAGTTGTGAGAGACAGTGGTGTCCAGCACTAACACTACTCTCTCTTGTAGTTGTGAGAGACAGTGGTGTCCAGCACTAACACTACTCTCTCTTGTAGTTGTGTGAGACAGTGGTGTCCAGCACTAACACTACTCTCTCTGGCAGTTGTGTGAGACAGTGGTGTCCAGCACTAACACAATTCTCTGGTAGTTGTGTGAGACAGTGGCGTCCAGCACTAACACTACTCTCTCTGGTAGTTGTGAGAGACAGTGGTGTCCAGCACTAACACTACTCTCTCTGGTAGTTGTGAGAGACAGTGGTGTCCAACACTAACACTACTCTCTCTGGTAGTTGTGAGAGACAGTGGTGTCCAGCACTAACACTACTCTCTCTGGTAGTTGTGTGAGACAGTGGTGTCCAGCACTAACACTACTCTCTCTGGTAGTTGTGAGAGACAGTGGTGTCCAGCACTAACACTACTCTTTCTGGTAGTTGTGAGAGACAGTGGTGTCCAGCACTAACACTACTCTCTCTGGTAGTTGTGAAAGACAGGGGTGTCCAGCACTAACACTACTCTCTCTGGTAGCTGTGAGAGACAGTGGTGTCTAGCTCTAGCACTACTCTCTCTGGAAGTTGTGATAGACAGTAGTGTCCAGCACTCACACTACTCTCTCTGGTAGTTGAGAGAGAAAGTGGTGTCCAACTCAAACACTACTCTCTCTGGTAGTTGTGTGAGACAGTGGTGACCAGCACTCACACTACTCTCTCTGGTAGTTGTGAGAGACAGTGGTGTCCAGCACTAACACTACTCTCTCTGGAAGTTGTGTGAGACAGTGGCGTCCAGCACTAACACTACTCTCTCTGGAAGTTGTGGAGACAGTGGTGTCCAGCACTAACACTACTCTCTCTGGTAGTTGTCAGAGACAGTGGTGTCCAGCACTAACACTACTCTCTCTGGTAGTTGTCAGAGACAGTGGTGTCCAGCACTAACACTACTCTCTCTGGTAGTTGTGTGAGACAGTGGCGTCCAACACTAACACTAATCTCTCTGGTAGTTGTGAGAGACAGTGGTGTGCAGCACTCATACTTCTCTCTCTGGTTGTTGTGTGAGACAGTTGTGTCCACCACTAACACTACTCTCTCTGGTAGTTGTGAGAGAAAGGGGTGTCCAGCACAAACACTACTCTCTGGTAGTTGTGAGAGACAGTGGTGTCCAGCACTAACACTACTCTCTCTGGTAGTTGTGTGAGACAGTGGCGTCCAACACTAACACTAATCTCTCTGGTAGTTGTGAGAGACAGTGGTGTGCAGCACTCATACTTCTCTCTCTGGTTGTTGTGTGAGACAGTTGTGTCCACCACTAACACTACTCTCTCTGGTAGTTGTGAGAGAAAGGGGTGTCCAGCACAAACACTACTCTCTGGTAGTTGTGAGAGACAGTGGTGTCCAGCACTAACACTACTCTCTCTGGTAGTTGTGAGAGACAGTGGTGTCCAGCACTAACACTACTCTCTCTGGTAGTTGTGAGAGACAGTGGTGTCCAGCACTAACACTACTCTCTCTGGTAGTTGTGAGAGACAGTGTTGTCTAGCACTAACACAACTATCTCTGGTAGTTGTGTGAGACAGTGGTGTCCAGCACTAACACTACTCTCTCTGGTAGTTGTGAGAGACAGTGGTGTCCAGCACTAACACTACTTTCTCTTGTAGTTGTGTGAGATAGTGGTGTCCAGCAGTAACACTACTCTCTCTCTAGTAGTTGTGAGAGACATTGGTGTCCAGCACTAACACTACTCTCTCTGGTAGTTGTGTGAGACAGTAGTGTCAATCACTAACAATACTCTCTCTGGTAGTTGTGAGAGATAGTGGTGTCCAGCCCTTACACTACTTTCTCTGGTAGTTTTGTGTGACAGTGGTGTCCAGCCCTAACACTACTCTATCTTATAGTTTTGAGAGACAGTGGTTGTCAGCCCTTACACTACTCTCCCTGGTAGTTGTGTGAGACAGTGGTATCCAGCACTAACACTACTCTCTCTGATAGTTGTGAGACACAGTGGTGTCCACCACTAACACTGCTCTCTCTGGTAGTTGTGTGAGACATGGGAGTCCAACACTAACACTACTCTCTCTGGTAGTTGTGAGAGACAGTGGTGTCCAGCACTAACACTACTTTCTCTGGTAGTTTTGTGTGACAGTGGTGTCCAGCCCTAACACTACTCTATCTTATAGTTTTGAGAGGCAGTGGTTGTCAGCCCTTACACTACTCTCCCTGGTAGTTGTGTGAGACAGTGGTATCCAGCACTAACACTACTCTCTCTGATAGTTGTGAGACACAGTGGTGTCCACAACTAACACTGCTCTCTCTGGTAGTTGTGTGAGACAGGGGAGTCTAACACTAACACTACTCTTTCTGGTAGTTGTGAGAGACAGTAGTGTCGAGCACTCACACTACTCCATTTCGTAGTTGTGAGAGACAGTGGTGTCCAGCACTAACACTACTCTCTCTGGTAGTTGTGAGAGACAGTGGTGTCCAGCACTAACACTACTCTCTCTGGTAGTTGTGAGAGACAGTGGTGTCCAGCACTAACACTACTCTCTTTTGTAGTTGTGATAGACACTGGTGTCCAACACTAACACTACTCTCTCTTGTAGTTGTGTGAGACAGTAGTGTCGAGCACTAACACTACTCTCTCTTGTAGTTGTGTGAAACAGTGGTGTCCAGAACTAACACTACTCTTTCAGATAGTTGTGAGAGATAGTGACGTGTATATCACTAACACTAATCCAGAGAGAGAGGTTTTTTAGCGCAAGGAAGAAAAAAAAGCTGGCAGGAAATGACAGAAATCGTACACCAACTGCAATCATTTCTGGAGTGGAACCACAGTCAATGGCCTCCACTCCAGAACAACAGATATTAGTGCCAGTAAAAAAAGACCCCCTCCATACCACCAATACCACCAATCCAACGACATTCATCTTTGCACATATACAGGGTCTAAAGCCAGCAACAAACAACAAGATACCTTACATCCGTGGACTGCTTACAGAGTCAAATGCAATGTTTGCGGCTTTCAGAGAGACCCACATAAAGCATCACTTGGACAATGAAATATGGATCCCTGACTACAACCTATACAGATGTGACAGAGTGAACAGGCAAAAGGGCGGGGGGGTTGGCCTGTATAACACAGAGTCACTTATATGCTCAGAACTACTAAATGCCTCAAATGATGTAGTTGAAGTTTTAGCAGTAAAGATCGAGAATCAAAACCTGGTCATCATGGTTGTATACAAGCCTTCGGATGCAACGTCCCATCAATTCCAGGAACAGCTTCTGATAATTGACCAATGTCTGGAAAACCTTCCAGCCCCTGCCCCCAACATCTTGCACCTGGGGGACTTCAACCTAAGGCACCTAAAATGGAGGAATATTGCAAATAATGTGGTAGCAGAGATAACACCAGGAGGCAGCTCAGATGAAAACTCGCACACACACGTGCTTTTAAACCTCTGCACCAAATTCACCTTAAACCAGCAAATAATAGAGCCAACAAGATTGGAGAATACACTGGACCTCATCTTCACTAACAATGATGATCTGATACGAAATGTCATCATATCAAAAACGATATACTCAGATCACAACATAATAGAGGTCCAGACATGCATGAGGGGGGGCCCCAGATCGACAAAATGTGATCAGTCGCGAGGGAGCCTTCTCCAATTTCAACTTCAATAACAAAAACATAAGGTGGGACCAAGTAAACCAAATCCTAAATGATATAAACTGGGAAGATAGCCTAAGCATCACGGATCCTAACCTATGTCTAGAACAAATTAACTCTGTGGCACTTGAGGTTTGCTCAAGGCAAATTACCTTAAGGAAAAGGAGGAGAAGTTGTAAACTAGAAAGAGAGAGGCGCTCCCTATTTAGGCGAAGGCAAAGAATAACAGAGCAGCTACAAGAGTCCAATATATCTCAAATACGTAGGGAGGCACTGGTCAGAGAAATAGCAAACATCGAATTAAAACTAAAGGAATCTTACAGGAATCAAGAAAGGTGTGAAGAACTAAAAGCCATAAATGAAATTGAAAGAAACCCTAAGTATTTATTTTTTGTTATGCCAAAACAAAGTCGAGAACAACATCCAGTATTGGG
>WNWK01040325.1:0-17034 GCA_009830355.1 Cherax destructor | reverse complement strand
CAGTAGCAGACAGCGAAGAGGCGGGGCCAGGAGCTGAGTCTCGACCCCTGCAACCACAATTAGGTGAGTACAATTAGGTGAGTACACACAATACACATAATACACATAACCAAGGTAGAGGTGAAGAAACTGCTAGGTGAACTAGATACCTCAAATGCGGTGGGCCCAGGTAACATATCTCCTTGGATACTGAGAGAGGGAGCAGAGGAACTGTGAGTGCCGCTAGCAGCAATCTTCAGTAAATCTATCGAAATTTGACAATTGCCTGAGGCATGGAAGACAGCAAATGTAGTTCCAATGTTTAAGAAAGGAGACAGACAGGACGTTAAACTATCGACCAGTGTCACTGACTTGTATAGTATGTAAAGTCATGAAAAAGATCATCAGGAGAAGAGTCGTGGAACACATTGAAAGGATTGGGCTCATACATGACAATCAGCACGGCTTCAGAGATGGGAAATCCTGTGTCACAAATCTACTTGAGTTCTACGATAAGGTAACAGAAGTAAGACAGGAGAGAGAGGGATGGGTAGATTGTATCTTTTTGGACTGTAAGAAGGCTTTTGACACAGTACCACACAAGAGACTGGTGCAAAAATTAGAGGAGCAGGCAGGAATAGTAGGGAAAGTACTGCAATGAATCAGGGAATAACTGACAGGAAGGAAACAACGAGTGTTGGTACTTGATGAAGTGTTAGAGTGGACGCATGTGTCGAGTGGGGTTCCACAAGGGTCAGTCCTAGGACCGGTGCTCTTTCTTATATATGTAAATGACATGATGGAAGGAATAGATTCAGAAGTGTCACTGTTCGCTGATGATGTGAAACTGATGAAGAGAATACAAGCGGACGAGGATCAGTTAAGATTACAAGGGGATCTGGACAAACTACAAGTCTGGTCAAACAAATGGCTCCTGGAGTTTAACCCCAGTAAGTGTAAGGTCATGAAGATTTGGGAAGGACACGGCATACAGGTTAGGGAATCAAAGGCTGCAAACGTCACTTAAAGAAAAAGATCTTGGAGTAAGCATTATAACGAACATGTCTCATGAGGCACACGTCAATCAAATAACTGCTGCAGCATATGGGCGATTGGCAAACCTGAGATTAGCGTTTAGACATCTGAGTAAGGAGTCATTCATGACATTGTGCACCGTGTACGTCAGGCCTATACTGGAGTATGCAGCACCAGTATGGAACCCTCACCTAGTCAAACACGTCAAGAAATTGGAGAAAGTGCAAAAATTTGCAACACGTTTAGTCCCGGAACTGATAGGTATGTCTTATGAGGGAAGGTTAAGGGAACTCAACCTGATGACACTAGAGGACAGGAGGGACAGGGGGGACATGATAACAACGTATAAAATACTGAGAGGAATTAACAAGGTGGACAAGGCTCGAATGTTTCAGAGATGGGATACAGGAACAAGGGGCCACAATTGGAAGCTGAAAACCCAGATGAGTCATAGGGATGTTAGGAAGTATTTCTTTAGCCTTAGAGTTGTAAAGAAGTGGAATAATCTGGAGAGTGAAATAGTGGAAGCAAGTTCCATACAAAGCCTTAAGAAGATGTATGATAAAGCTTATGGAGCAGGGAGAGAGTGAATTTATATCGACCAGTGAAGAGGCGGGGCCAGGAGCTATGACTCTACCCCTGCAACCACATATAGGTGAGTACACACACACACACATACACACACACACAACACGACTAGTCCCGGAGCTAAGGGGTATGTCCTACGAGGAGAGGTTACGGGAAATCGACCTGACGACATTGGAAGACAGGAGAGATAGAGGGGATATGATAACGACATACAAAATACTGAGAGAAATCGACAAGGTGGACAGAGACAGAATGTTCCAGAGGTGGGACACAGCGACGAGAGGTCACAGTTGGAAGTTGAAGACTCAGATGAATCACAGGGATGTTAGGAAGTATTTAAAAGTCACAGAGTTGTCAGGAAGTGGAATAGTCTGGGAAGTGATGTAGTGGAGACAGGATCCGTACATAGCTTTAAGGAGAGGTATGATAAAGCTCATGGAGCAGGTAGAGTGACCGAGTAACGGCCAGTGAAGAGGCGGGGTCAGGAGCTGTGACTCGACCCCTGCAACCACAACTAGGTGAGTACACACGCACGCGCACACACACATACACACAAAAATATACATATACACAGTGTGAGATATGATTACATTGTACATGATACTCATCTTCAATCAGACCGGCGGTAAGCTGATATAAAGCCACTATGGAAGAATGGAAAGCTTTACGGAGGCAAACTTTCGCTTGAGCTGCTTCAATAAAGCTTCCAATTGTCTATAACGGCCTTTTATAAGCTTAGTTTTACTTTCCCTACGAGACGAATAAGGAGACTGAAATGCAAGAAGCTGCGGCGTTGAAGACGATGGCGGGAGCAACAACACTGATAACTCACTGTAATGTTAACAAATACTTATTTTAACTTAAGCTGATGATCATGTAGAATGATGTGAATGTCAGTGATGGAAGTAAATCACTTACAGTACATAGATTTAAGAAGAGAACCAGTAACGATGGCAGTAACGATGGCAGTAACGACGGCAGTAACGATGACAGTAACGATGGCAGTAACGATGGCAGTAACGATGGAAAATACCGTTTATGAGGAAGGGTCAGAAGCTAAGGCTTGACCCTCTCAAACAATGTTCTGTGAGTAAAGATAAAAGAACCATCCAAAACGTAATTCCACTGTTACATAGTTAATCTGACACGGACCCCCCCCAAAAAAAAAAAAAAAAAAAAAAAAAAAATGTGCCTGAAGACGCAGTGGTAGCGTCTTTGACTCATTCAAGAGGACCCCAGGTCGAATCCTGGATGAGGTGGGACGAATGGGCAAGTCTCCTAACACCCACTATTCTTACTTCCTAGCATTAAATAGATACCCAGATGTCAGCTGGTTTTGTTGGGTTATTGAATGTTTACCCTCCGGGTTAACATTCGAATAACGTGTTCTTCAAAGGCAATTCTTAGTCGAGAACATGAAGAGACGACTGTGGTAGTCGCCAGGTAATGTTTGGTTTGGTTAGTGTGTAAACACTCACTCTTGTAAACAATGTGAGACACTAATTGTTTGGTTATCACAGCAGAGGTGAACGACTGGATAATGACTCACAGGGTTACAGGAAGTATCTCCTAGGAGGACGCACTAACTCAAGTATTCATAAGAACACAGAAGATCACACTGGAGAGCACAGCAGCGCATAACACACTGGAGAGCACAGCAGCGCATAACACACTGGAGAGCACAGCAGTGCATAACACACTAGAGAGCACAGCAGCGCATAACACACAGGAGCACACAGAAACATATATAAACCCAAGTAACTTTAATGCCAATGCACATTTGGTGAATATAAGATTAGATTACCGGAATCTCAACAGTCAATATTGATCCTTTACAGGTTATAAATGTTATGGTGATACCGACACTGTGGCTTCATTGGTCCTGATGAAGTCATTCCTGGCGAAACGTTTCCTTTAATAAATATCCTGAACTGTATATAAGTGATCTTTACTGTACACAAGCGCAAGTAAGTCACAGGGACGTAAGAAAATACTTGTTCATCGGAATGAGCTGCATGAAGTAGTGGTGTCAGCAGGCTCCATACATTGCTTTAATGATAGGTATGGTAAGACGCATGGGGAAGTGAACCCAGTAAAGACCAATTAAAAGGCATTTCTAGTTGGAACCGGGACTCAACACTTGCTATCACAAATTAGTGTTTGCACACAAGCACACACACGATGTCTAGACAAGGTGTAGCATAACAACGATTAAATACCAAATATGAGAATAGCTTTTATGTAAACTGAATGACAATGAACACACAGTGTCATGATTGGTAGTTGTGTAATACATGCAATGAAGTGTATCCGCCTCAGGTGTGTGCAGTAATCTCAAGTGTGTTAACACGACACAGGTAGCTAAGTAAATATTTTGGCCGGAAATGTCAAGTAAATAGAAAAGTGTGTAAATACAACAAAAAATGTTAAGCTATTGAGAATCTTTTGTGAAAAGTGTAAGGTAATGATGTCATGATAATGAATGATAATGAAGCGACGATTTTAGTCTAGAAATTACTTGGTGTAAGAAATAGAACAGTGGTTACAACACTGTAAAGGAAAAGGTCGTGGCGGTGTTTACTTGGTGAGGAAAAGTGTCTCCAGACACAGTGTTAGTCATATGATGGTCACCTTGGTGATCATGCAACAGATGGCGCACCAGTGCACGCTTTAAACCCCATGTGAAACAAAAGTGACACAGGTGTGTCTTATTTAGAGAAGAAATAAAAAATAGAGCAGTGTTTTCAACACACCAGAACATCAGAACCAGAGCAACACTTGCAACACACCAGAACATCAGAACCAGAGCAACACTTGCAACACACCAGAACATCAGAACCAGAGCAACACTTGCAACACACCAGAACATCAGAAACAGAGCAACACTTGCAACACACCAGAACATCAGTTGCAGAACAACACTTGCAACACACCAGAACATCAGTTGCAGAGCAAAATTTGCAACACACAAGAACATCAGAAGCAGAGCAACACTTGCAACACACAATAACATCAGAAGCAGAGCAACACTTGCAACACACATAACTTCAGAAGCAGAGCAACACTTGCAACACACAAGAACATCAGAAGCAGAGCAACACTTGCAACACACCAGAACATCAGAAGCAGAGCAACACTTGCAACACACCAGAACACCAGAAGCAGAGCAACACTTGCAACACACCAGAATATCAGAAGCAAAGCAACACTTGCAACACACAAGAACATCAGAAGCAGATCAACACTTGCAACACACCAGAATATCAGAAGCAGAGCAACACTTGCAACACACCAGAACATCAGAAGCAGAGCAACACTTGCAACACACCAGAACATCAGAAGCAGAGCAACACTTGCAACACACCAGAACACCAGAAGCAGAGCAACACTTGCAACACACCAGAACATCAGAAGCAGAGCAACACTTGCAACACACCAGAACATCAAAAGCAGAGCAATACTTGCAACACACCAGAACATCAAAAGCAGAGCAACACTTGCAACACACCAGAAGCAGAGCAACACTTGCAACACACCAGAACATCAGAAACAGAGCAACACTTGCAACACACCAGAACATCAAAAGCAGAGCAACACTTGCAACACACCAGAACATCAAAAGCAGAGCAACACTTGCAACACACTAGAACATCAGATGCAGAGCAACACTTGCAACACACCAGAACATCAGATGCAGAGCAACACTTGCAACACACCAGAACATCAGCAGCAGAGCAACACTTGCAACACACAAGAACATCAGAAGCAGAGCAACACTTGCAACACACCAGAACATCAGAAACAGAGCAACACTTGCAACACACCAGAACATCAAAAGCAGAGCAACACTTGCAACACAACAGAACATCAAAAGCAGAGCAACACTTGCAACACACTAGAACATCAGATGCAGAGCAACACTTGCAACACACCAGAACATCAGATGCAGAGCAACACTTGCAACACACTAGAGCATCAGAAGCAGAGCAACACTTGCAACACATCAGAACATCAGATGTAGAGCAACAATTGCAACACACCAACACTCACGAAACCGTAATAACAGAATGTTATACACGTCATAGAACGGTGTTGCTCGGGAACGTTATATTTGATAACTTCAATTTTTCAATACATCATCCAGGGCAAAAATCACGGAGCATTTGTATGCGTGGATGACCATGTGTTACCTGGATGACCATGTGTTACCTGGGTGACCATGTGTTACCTGGGTGACCATGTGTTACCTGGGTGACCATGTGTTACCTGGATGACCATGTGTTACCTGGGTGACCATATGTTACCTGGGTGACCATGTGTTACCTGGATGACCATGTGTTACCTGGGTGACCATGTGTTACCTGGGTGACCATGTGTTACCTGGATGACCATGTGTTACCTGGGTGACCATGTGTTACCTGGGTGACCATGTGTTACCTGGATGACCATGTGTTACCTGGGTGACCATGTGTTACCTGGGTGACCATGTGTTACCTGGATGACCATGTGTTACCTGGATGACTGTGTGTTACCTGGATGACCATGTGTTACCTGGATGACTGTGTTACCTGGATGACCATGTGTTACCTGGATGACCATGTGTTACCTGGATGACTGTGTGTTACCTGGATGACCGTGTGTTACCTGTGTGACCATGTGTTACCTGGGTGACCATGTGTTACCTGGATGACCATGTGTTACCTGGATGACTGTGTGTTACCTGGGTGACCATGTGTTACCTGGATGACCATGTGTTACCTGGGTGACCATGTGTTACCTGGGTGACCA
Source organism: Cherax destructor (assembly GCA_009830355.1). Taxonomy (NCBI): domain Eukaryota; kingdom Metazoa; phylum Arthropoda; class Malacostraca; order Decapoda; family Parastacidae; genus Cherax; species Cherax destructor. The sequence goes on along the minus strand of WNWK01040325.1, from coordinate 10,644 downwards.
TGTGTTACCTGGGTGACCATGTGTTACCTGGATGACCAAGTGTTACCTGGGTGCCCATGTGTTACCTGGTAAAAACTCTTCTAATTGGCATCAGAATGTCAACACTCTTGTGTCCTACTGAGAACAAGACTGGCATTGTTAATGGAGTGCCTAGGTGCCGTTACGCCATTTTTAATCTTGAAATAGCATGGTATTATTTTTTAATCACTGCATTATTTTGCGTTGCTGCTGATGAGGGGCTCTTGATCCGAGGAACTGGACTCATCCTCCCCTCCTTGGATCAAATCTAAATGCCTCCTATTACACAGGTACTATGTGACCCCTACTTGTTTAGTGCCTTTCCCTATTAAAATAAAGTAATTGTGACTATCATCAAAATATAATGTCATTCATCTTTGTAGTTACACATTTTGTAAAATTATATACAATAGCTGGAGAATGCCTCTTCTGATCGATTTTAAACTTTTAGTGTTGTGTTTTCTTCCAACTGTTGTTGCTTAGTGGATGGCTTGAATTAGTTTAGGTATACCTGGAGTATACCTGGAGAGGGTTCCGGAGGTCAACGCCCCCACGGCCCGATCTATGACCAGGCCTCATGGTGGATCAGGGCCTGATCAACCAGAGTGTTACTGTTGGCCGCACGCAACCCGACGTACGAACCACAGCCTGGCTGGTCAGGTACAGACTTTAGGTGCCTGTCCAGTGCCTGCTTGAAGACAGCCAGGGGTCTATTGGTAATCTCCCTTATGTATGCTGGGAGGCAGTTGAACAGTCTAGGGCCCCTGACACTTATTGTGATGTCTCTTATCGTGCTAGTGGCACCCCTGCTTTTCATTGGGGGGATGTTACTTCGTCTGCCGAGTCTTTTGCTTTCATAGGGAGTGATTCTCGTGTGCAAGTTTGGTACTAATCCCTCTAGGATTTTCTAAGTGTATATAATCATGTATCTCTCCCGCCTGCGTTCCAGGGAGTACAGGTTGAGGAACGTCAAGCGTTCCCAGTAATTGAGGTGGTTTATCGCAGTTGTGTGTGCCGTGAAGGTTCTCTGTACATTTTCTAGGTCAGCAATTTCACCTGCCTTGAAAGGTGCAGTTAGTGTGCAGCAATATTCCAGCCTAGATAGAACAAGCGACCTGAAGCGTGTCATCACTGGCTTGGCATCCCTAGTTTTGAAGGTTCTCATTATCTATCCTGTCATTTTTCTAGCAGATGTGATTGATACAATGTTATGGCCTTTGAAGGTGAGATCTTCCAACATGATCACTCCCAGGTCTTTTACATTAGTTTTTCGCTCTATTCTGTGTTATTGCGTAAGTCTAAATTCATAATTTATTGATAAAATTGGGATATTAATATCAGCGTGATAATGTGTGAATACCAAACCTGATTCGTTTCAGATCATCAACTTTAATACATAACTGCATTACAAACATATGTCTCTCTACACTAATATTCTCGCGTGCACTGGGGTACAGGACCTGGGGTACAGAGCCTGGGGTACAGAACCTGGGGTACAGGACCTGGGGTACAGAACCTGGGGTACAGGACCTGGGGTACAGAACCTGGGGTACAGGACCTGGGGTACAGAACCTGGGGTACAGAACCTAGGGTACAGGACCTGGGGTACAGGACCTGGGGTACAGGACCTGAGGTACAGGACCTGGGGTACAGGACCTGGGGTACAGGACCTGTGGTACAGGACCTGGGGTACAGGACCTGGGGTACAGGACCTGGGGTACAGAACCTGGGGTACAGGACCTGGAGTACAGGACATGGGGTAAAGAACCTGGGGTACAGAACCTGGGGTACAGGACCTGGAATACAGAACCTGGGGTACAGAACCTTGGGTACAGGACCTGGGGTACAGAACCTGGGGTACAGGACCTGGGGTACAGGACCTGGGGTACAGGACCTGGGGTACAGAACCTGGGGTACAGGACCTGGGGTACAGAACCTGGGGTACAGGACCTGGGGTACAGAACCTTGGGTACAGGACCTGGGGTACAGAACCTGGGGTACAGGACCTGGGGTACAGAACCTGGGGTACAGAACCTGGGGTACAGGACCTGGGGTACAGAACCTGGGTTACAGAACCTGGGGTACAGAACCTGGGGTACAGGACCTGGGGTACAGAACCTGGGGTACAGGACCTGGGGTACAGAACCTGGGGTACAGAACCTGGGGTACAGGACCTGGGGTACAGAACCTGGGGTACAGGACCTGGGGTACAGAACCTGGGGTTCAGAACCTGGGGTACAGAACCTGGAATACAGGACCTGGAGTACAGGACCTGGGGTACAGTACCTGGGGTACAGGACCTGGGGTACAGGACCTGGGATACAGAACCTGGGGTACAGAACCTGGGGTACAGGACCTGGGGTACAGGACCTGGGGTACAGGACCTATGGTACAGAACCTGGGGTACAGGACCTGGGGTACAGAACCTGGGGCACAGGACCTATGGTACAGGACCTGGGGTACAGGACCTGGGGTACAGAACCTGGGGTACAGGACCTGGGGTACAGAACCTGGGGTACAGGACATGGGGTACAGAACCTGTGATACAGAACCTGGGGTACAGGACCTGGGGTACAGGACCTGGGGTACAGAACCTGGGGTACATAACCTGGGGTACAGGACCTGGTGTACAGGACCTGGGGTACAGAACCTGCGGTACATAACCTGGGGTACAGAACCTGGGGTACAGGACCTGGGGTACAGAACCTGGGGTACATGACCTGGGGTACAGGACCTGGGGTACAGGACCTGGGGTACAGAACCTGGGGTACAGGACCAGGGGAACATGACCTGGGGTACAGAACCTGGGGTACAGGACCTGGGGTACAGAACCTGGTGTACAGGACCTGGGGTACAGGACCTGGGGTACAGAACCTGGGGTACAGGACCTGGTGTACAGAACCTGGGGTACAGGACCTGGGGTACAGGACCTAGGGTACAGGACCTGGGGTACAGAACCTGGGGTACAGGACCTGGGGTACAGAACCTGGGGTACAGGATCTGGGGTACAGAACCTGGGGTACAGGACCTGGGGTACAGAACCTGGGGAACATTACCTGGGGTACAGAACCTGGGGTACATAACCTGGGGTACAGGACCTGGGGTACAGGACCTGGGGTACAGGACCTGGGGTACAGAACCTGGGGTGCAGGACCTGGGGTACAGAACCTGGGGTACAGGACCTGAGGTACAGAACCTGGGGTACAGAACCTAGGGTACAGAACCTAGGGTACAGAACCTGGGGTACAGGACCTGGGGTACAGGACCTGGGGGTACAGGACCTGGGGTACAGGACCTGGGGTACAGAACCTTATGTACAGGACCTGGCGTACAGAACCTGGGGTACAAGACCTGGGGTACAGGACCTGGGGTACAGAACCTGGGGTACAGAACCTGGGGTACAGGACCTGAGGTACAGAACCTGGGGTACAGAACCTGGGGTACGGACCTGGGGTACAGAACCTGGGTACAGAACCTGGGGTACAGGACCTGGGGTACAGGACCTGGGGTACAGGACCTGGGGTACAGGACCTGGGGTACAGACCTGGGGTACAGGACCTGGGGCACAGAACCTGGTCAGAACCGGGGTACAGAACCTGGGTACAGGACCTGGAGCACAGGACCTGGGTACAAACCTGGGGTACAGGACCTGGGGTACAGAACCTGGGGTACAGGACCTATGGTACAGAACCTGGGGTACAGGACCTGAGGTACAGGACCTGGGGTACAAAACCTGGGGTTCAGAACCTGGGGTACAGAACCTGGAATACAGGACCTGGGGTACTGGACCTGGGGTACAGTACCTGGGGTACAGGACCTGGGGTACAGGACCTTGGATACAGAACCTGGGGTACAGAACCTGGGGTACAGGACCTGGGGTACAGGACCTCGGGTACAGGACCTGGGGTACAGAACCTGGGGTACAGGACCGGGTACAGAACCTGGGGTACAGGACCTGGGGTAGGAACCTGGGGTACAGGACCTGGGTACAGGACCTGGGGTACAGGACCTGGGGTACAGAACCTGTGGTACAGGACCTGGGGTACAGAACCTGGGGTACAGGACATGGGGTACAGAACCTGAGATACAGAACCTGGGGTACAGGACCTGGGGTACAGGACCTGGGGTACAGAACCTGGGGTACATAACCTGGGGTACAGGACCTGGTGTACAGGACCTGGGGTACAGGACCTGGGGTACAGGACCTGGGGTACAGAACCTGGGTACAGAACCTGGGGTACAGAACCTGGGGTACAGAACCTGGGGTACAGAACCTGGGGTACAGGACCTGGGGTACAGGATCTGGGGTACAGACCTGGGTACAGAACCTGGGGTACAGGACCTGGGGTACATGACCTGGGGTACAGAACCTGGGGTACAGGACCTGGGGTACAGAACCTGGGGTACAGGACCTGGGGTACAGGACCTGGGGTACAGAACCTGGGGTACAGGACCTGGGTACAGAACCTGGGGTACAGGACCTGGGGTACAGGACCTAGGTACAGAACCTGGGGTACAGAACCTGGGGTACAGGACCTGGGTACAGAACCTTGGGTACAGACCTGGGGTACAAACCTGGGGTACAGGACCTGGGGTACAGAACCTGGGGTACAGGACCTGGGGTACAGGAGCTAGGGTACAGAACCTGGGGTACAGAACCTGGGGTACAGGACCAGGGGTACAGAACCTGGGGTACAGGACCTGGGATACAGAACCTGGGGTACAGACCGGGTACAGAACCTGGGGTACAGGACCTGGGGTACAGAACCTGGGGTACAGGACCTGGGTACAGAACCTGGGGTACAGGACCTGGGGTACAGGACCTGGGGACAGGACCTAGGGTACAGAACCTGGGGTACAGAACCTGGGGTACAGGACCTGGGGTACAGGACCTGGGGTACAGGACCTGGGGTACAGGACCTGGGGTACAGACCTGGGGAAGACATGGGGCCGGACCTGGTACAGGACCTAGGGTAAAACGACCTGGTACGGGGACACACGGACGGACCCGGGGATACACGACCTGGGGTTATGCAACACGGGGATACCTTCCTCGGGTCGCAGCAACCGAAATACATCTAGTTTTAACAACGACCTGGCTCCAGGGACATCTACGACCTGGCTCCAGGGACATCTACGACCTGGCTCTAGGGACATCAACGGCCTGGCTCTAGGGACATCTACGACCTGGCTCCAGGGACATCAACGACCTGGCTCCAGGGACATCAACGACCTGGCTCCAGGGACATCAACGACCTGGCTCCAGGGACATCTACGACCTGGATCCAGGGACATCTACGACCTGGCTCCAGGGACATCTACGACCTGGCTCCAGGGACATCAACGACCTGGCTCCAGGGACATCAACGACCTGGCTCCAGGGACATCTACGACCAGGCTCCAGGGACATCTACGACCTGGCTCCAGGGACATCTACGACCTGGCTCCAGGGACATCTACGACCTGGCTCCATGGGCATCAACGACCTGGCTCCAGGACATCTACGACCTGGCTCCAGGGACATCTACGACCTGGCTCCAGGGACATCAACGACCTGGCTCCAGCGACATCAACGACCTGGCTCCAATGACATCAACGACCTGGCTCCAGGGGCATCAACGACCTGGCTCCAGGGACATCAACGACCTGGCTCCAGGGACATCAACGACCTGGCTCCAGGGACATCAACGACCTGGCTCTAGGGACATCAACGACCTGGCTCCAGGGACATCAACGACCTGGCTCCAGGGACATCACAACCTGGCTCAGGACACAATGACCTGGCTCCAGGGACATCAACGACCTGGCTCCAGGGACATCAACGACCTGGCTCCAGGGACATCAACGACCTGGCTCCAGGGACATCAACGACCTGGCTCCAGGGACATCAACGACCTGGCTCCAGGGACATCAACGACCTGGCTCCAGGGACATCAACAACCTGGCTCCAGGGACATCAACAACCTGGCTCCAGGGACATCAACAACCTGGCTCCAGGGACATCAATGACCTGGCTCCAGGGACATCAACGACCTGGCTCCAGGGACATCAACGACCTGGCTATGATGCCCTGCAAAACTCAGGGATATCTTTATGTAAGATAGTTGAGTGTGAATTACTGAAGATTAATATAAAGTGTGTGAAGAAGGAAGAACTAAAAATATGTGTGGTGGATGGCAATGTTAAAATTCTAATGCAAATGCAAATCTTTACCTCAAAATTATTGTACATACAAAACGTGCAATACTCTTTATGAAACACAATAAACGACAAGAACACAATCTAAGTTTTCGTGCAAGGATGAAAACAGCATCTAGAGAACATCAACAAAGGAAACTAAATTCTTTTGAGATGTTACGGGCATGTAGGGAGAAATAACAATTGATGAGAACCGAAAGGAAAGTGAGTGAGGACCCAGTGTGAAGTCACGTGAAGAACGGGATCTAAACATTACGACAATGGAGACACAATAAAGGTGAGAGGGAGGCGGACATTAGAGAGACTCCCATGTATGCTGAAGACTCACTAGTGTTTGAGCACCCAACACAAGGAGCCAAGTTTCATAAATCTACATCAAGTGGAGAGTGAAGCCGCAAACTTAAACTTTCCCTTCGCTCTGTTTCAAGAAATGTTGACCTAGAAAACGAATTCCATTTTAACTTTTGCGGTTTTGTCTAGAAATAAAAAAAATGCTTAAACAAATTTTTAAAATAAAAATGTTAAGTTTTCTCGAGAAAATATTCTTCACTTTCATTTATGTGGCTTCTGTTTTTAGTCTTGATACTAAACAAAATGCTTGAAGAGCAAGAACAATGCTACTGCACACTCTATATTACCTGCATATTACGTACAAAACGTCTAATTTACTACTGAATAAGAATGCCAAAGTATTATTTGCGTCTCCTTCAGAATAAAACTTACCTCATATCCGATGGTTGAGTTTTGTTTACAACCGAACGTGTACTGTAACACATGACACACTTAGCAGAAATAAATTAGACAAATTTACTAACAAGTGCAAGTATCACACAGAAGTAACCACATAAGTTTGTGCTTTAACTTTCTTTGCTAGTGCGTGATCCCTCTCAACTACCAGTGTTCACCAGCAGCGCCTCTTCAGGCAGCTACGTCCTGGAAGCTCTCACCTTGTGTCTGCCATAACAAACTCTTCCTTTGTATACTGCAAGAGTTCCAGGCTTTGTAATACCGACAAGTCAGGCCCCGCCTCACCCGACGCCATTGTGAATATTCCGATATAAACGCAGCCGATTAGTCTGTGTGTCTGAGAGAAGGAAAGTTATAACTCCTGGGAACACGAAGTGAATGCCTGATCTGCTATGATTAATGTTGCTTATTAAGCAGAATGTGGCATTGTTCGCAACCAGAAGCCGCACATACACGCCCCGATGGCATGGTGGCTAGCGCTCTTGCTTCACGCACGGAGGGCCCGGGTTCAATTCCCGGCGGGGCCGAAACATTTCGAAGTGTTTCGTTACACACACACACATACATACAACAGGCCTAGTGTCTAATAGACATGTGCCTAGGACAAAATGGTAACTAACTAACCTACTCTTCTAGTCACTATAACCCAACCAGGAGCCCTAAACCCCCTCAACCCCACTAACCCTCAACCCCCTCCCACTCCCTCTGCCCGCCCACACTTCCCACCTTGGAGTGTATATACACTGACCTGTAATTACCCTTTCTGCTGTTCTCGACCCTTCAAAGGAAGAGAGATGCCTTACCAGGTAAAGGCTCTTTATCCAAGGAATTGAACCTATCCTCTTTCTTCCATTTCCCAAGCGCTGTATGATACCCACGGGTTTAGAGTTTTTTTATGATTTTTTTTAACACATCAGCCGTTTCCCACAAATAGAGGGTGGCCCGAAAAAGAAAAACTTTCACCATCATTCACTCCATCACTGTCTTGCCAGTGGCGTGCTTACACTACAGTTATAAAACTGCAATATTAACACCCCTCCTTCAGAGTGCAGACACTGTACTGTGAATCCCTTCATAAATATTACCCTGCTCACACTCCAACAGCACGTCAAGTCCTAAAAACCATTTGTCTCCATTCGTTCCTATCTAACACGCTCACACATGCTTGCCGGAAGTCCAAGCCCTCTCGCACACAAAACCTTCTTTACCCCCTCCCTCCAACCTTTCCTAGGCCGACCTCCACTACAGATTTATACACTCTCGAAGTCACTCTATTTCCATCCTCTCTACATGTCCGAACCATCTCAACAACCCCTCCTCAGCTCTCTGGATAATAGTTTTGGTAACCCCGCACCTCCTCCTAATTTCCAAACTACGAATTCTGTGCATTATATTCACACCACACACTGCCCTCAAACACGACATTTCCACTGCCTCCAGCCTTCTCCTTGTTGCAACATTCACCACCCATGCTTCACACCCATACAAGAGCGTTGGTATAACTATACTGGTATAACTAAAAATATTTCTCTCTTTGCTTTCATGGACAAAGATCTTTGTCTCCACAGACTCCTCAGTGCACCACTCACCTTTTTCCCCTTGTCAATTGTATGATTCACTTCATCTTTCATAGACCCATCTGCTGACACCTCCACTTCTAAATATCTGAATACATTCACCTCCTCCATATTCTCTCCCTCCAACCTGATATCCAATCTTTCGTTACTTAATTTTTTTGTTATCCTCATCACCTTACTCTTTCCTATATTCACTTTCAATTTTCTTCTTTTACATACCCTACCAAACTCATCCACCAACCTCTGCAACTTCTCTTCAGAATCTCCCAAAAGCACAGTGTCATCAGCAAAGAGCAACTGTGACAACTCCCACTTTGTGTTAGATTCTTTATCTTTTAACCCCACACCTCTTGCTAACACCCGAGCATTCACTTCTCTTACAACTCCATCTATAAATATATTGAACAACCATGGTGACATCACACATCCCTGTCTAAGGCCTACTTTTACTGGGAAATAATCTCTCTCTCGCCTACATACTCTAACCTGAGCCTCACTATCCTCGTAAAAACTTTTCACCGCTTTCAATAACCTACCTAATACTCCATACATTTGCAACATCTGCCACATTGCCTCCCTATCCACCCTGTCATACGTCTTTTGCAAATCCATAAATGCCACAAAAACCTCTTTAACCTTATCTAAATACTGTTCACCTATATGTTTCACTGTAAACACTTGGTCTACACACCCCCTACCTTTCCTAAAGCCCCCTTGTTCATCTGCTATCCTACTCTCCGTCTTACTCGTAATTCTTTCAATAACAACTCTACCACACATTTTACCAGGTATACTCAACAGACTTATTCCCCTATAATTTTTGCATTCTCTTTTTTATTTTTAACTTATTTATTTTCCCTACCTGGAAAGGGAAACCTAAGTGTCTTAAAATTTTAGTTCACCATACTTAGCAAGGATTATTTTAGATGTCCTGTCTTAAATATGTAAGCTTATGTGTTATGTGCATATATTTTAACCTTGCAAAAATAGAAATCCAATCATTTTCCATGTTACTATCAGTGCTCATTTTACTCGGTATCAGGAAATTTACGTCCATTCTACGTATGTGTATATAGGAAAGTCAGTCCACACGTAACAACACTCAGTGGGGCCTGATAAAGACCCATTGTGTCCTCTGTAATACTGTAAGACAGTAATAAACAGATGGTTATAATTATAACCAACATTTTTTAAAAGGGTGGACCGGTAAGCCAGCGGAAGGCCTCGGTCAGATGACCAAAAGCTCCAATGGCGGGTCACCATCTGACTAAGACCCGCGTCAGGAAACACTTGTCCTGTTTCCTGACGAACCTTACCTAGCCTAACCCGTAATACTGTAATTTTTTTTTTGCGTTGAGCGTGTGTGTGCACATTAACCTAGCTGCTCAGGCGACACAACTAATATAAAGTCACGACACAACTAATATAAAGACACGACACAACTAATATAAAGTCACGACACAACTAATATAAAGTCACGACACAACTAATATAAAGTCACGACACAACTAATATAAAGTCACGACACAACTAATATAAAGTCACGACACAACTAATATAAAGTCACGACACAACTAATATAAAGACACGACACAACTAATATAAAGTCACGACACAACTAATATAAAGTCACGACACAACTAATATAAAGTCACGACACAACTAATATAAAGTCACGACACAACTAATATAAAGTCACGACACAACTAATATAAAGACACGACACAACTAATATAAAGTCACGACACAACTAATATAAAGTCACGACACAACTAATATAAAGTTACGACACAACTAATATAAAGTCACGACACAACTAATATAAACTCACTGTCTTACATCTCGTAAACTCCGGCTCCCTCAGCCTGGTAGTCACTGTGTACATAAGTGTAATTCTTACCACCTCCTCTGTTTCTTTGCCGTGTGGGTTACGTCACCGGCTGCAAGTGAGCAATGGCTGTAATTCACTTATAGATCAATAACCAAGAATACATTAGTCCAAATATCGAGTTTAAAGTAAATTATCAATATAGTATATACTACTCACCTCTCAGTTTATATACCTCCTAGCTTTTATTATTATTATTATTATTATTATTATTAT
>WNWK01040324.1:0-17034 GCA_009830355.1 Cherax destructor | reverse complement strand
AAGCTAAGCACCATATGGTCACTGGCTCCCAGGGGGCTCTCGTGCGTTATGTCTTCAATATCTGAGCTGTTCAGGGTGAATACAAGGTCCAGTCTTGCTGGTTTATCTTCTCCTCTCTCTCTGGTCGTGTCCCTGACATGTTGGTGCATCAGGTTTTCCAGTACCACGTCCATCATCTTGGCTCTCAAGTTTCTGGACCCCCACGTGGTTCATGGTTCTCCCAGTCGATCTCCCTGTGGTTGAAATCCCCCATGACCAGTAGCTTCGCTCTGCTCATGTGTGCTTTTCATGCCACCTCCGCCAGGGTGTCCACCATCGCTCTGTTGTTCTCATCGTATTCTTCTCCTGGCCTCCTGCAGTTCTGTGGTGGGTTATACATCACTGCAATGACTATCTTATGCTCCTCAGACTGGATGGTACCTACTATGAAGTCCCGTTCTCTACCCACCTCCACTCTTACCATTTCCTCGAATCTCCAACGGTGCCTTACAAGCAGTGCGACCCCTCCTCCCCCCCTGCTCCTCCTATCTTTCCTCAGGATCTGATATCCCTGTGGGAAGATTGCATCTGTTACTGTCTCATTTAGTTTAGTTTCTGTGACCGCTATGATGTCTGGGGATGCCTCATCTATTCTTTCATTCCACTCTTCATACTTATTCGTAATGTGTGTGTGTGTGTTCGTGTGTGTGTGTGTGTGTGTGTGTGTATGTGTGTGTGTGTGTGCGTGTGTTTTTGTGTGCGTGTGTGTGTGTGTGTGTGCGTGGTGCCGAATAGGTAAAACTTGCGATTTTTGGCTTAAATAGCAACGCTCTTCTTGCCGAATAAGGCAAGCGAAAATTTGTGTATGCAATAATTTCACAAGAATAATTCTGAACCTAACGAAAAAAATACATTTCATTGTGTTTGTTTGTTATTAAATTATTGTAAACTTATCTAAAATATATTAAGTTGGCTTAGGCTAAATTAAATTGCGCTTGTTATAATAAGGTTAGGTAAGTTTTCTAAGGTTCTTTTCTTAAGGTAAATTAGGAAGAACTGATTTAAAGTTAAGTCCTTTCTAAAATTTTCTCTTCTGCGTTAAAACATATATTTTTTTCATTTATGTTAATGTAAAAATTAATAATTTTGTACCAAATGAACATTAGAAAACTTACCTAAACTTCTTTTATCAAGCGCAATATAATTTAGCCTAATCCAACTAAAAATATTTTAGATAAGATTACAATAATTTAATAATAAATATTCGGCAAGAAGAGCGTTGCTATTTAAGCCAAAATAGCAAGTTTTACCTATTCGGCACGACACACACACATACACACTCACGCACACACGCACACACATACACATTCACGCACACACGCACACACACACACACACACACACATGGGCGCCTAGCAAACCTAAGAACAGCATTCCGACATCTTAATAAAGAATCGTTCAGGACCCTGTACACTGTGTACGTTAGGCCCATACTGGAGTATGCAGCACCAGTTTGGAACCCACATTTATCCAAGCACGTAAAGAAGCTAGAGAAAGTACAAAGGTTTGCAACAAGACTAGTCCCGGAGCTAAGGGGTATGTCCTACGAAGAGAGGTTTAAGGGAAATCGACCTGACGACACTGGAGGACAGGAGAGATATGGGGGACATGATAACAACATATAAGATACTGAGAGGAATTGACAAGGTGGACAGAGACAGAATGTTCCAGAGATGGGACACAGGAACAAGGGGACACAGTTGGAAGTTGAAGACTCAGATGAATCATAGAGATGTTAGGAAGTATTTCTTCAGTCACAGAGTGGTCGGGAAGAGGAATAGTTTAGGAAGTGATGTAGTGGAGGCAGGCTCCATACATAGCTTTAAGAAGAGGTATGATAAAGCTCATGGCGCAGGGAGAGTGACCCAGTAGCGGCCAGTGAAGAGGAGAGGCCAGGAGCTATGAATCGACCCCTGCAACCACAACTAGGTGAGTACAACTAGGTGAGTACACACATACACACACATACAGCCCCGGTGGTCTAGTGGCTAAAGCTTTCGCTTCACGCACGGAGGGCCCGGGTTCGATTCCCGGCGGGGCGGAAACATTTCGAAGTGTTTCCTTACACACACACACACATACATACAACAGGCCTAGTGTCTAATCGACATGTGCCTAGGACAAAATGGTAACTAACACACACACACACACACACACATATATATAAATAAATATATATATATATATATATATATATATATATATATATATATATATATATATATATATATATATATATACATATACAGTATACACAGACACACGCACTTTACCATAAGCTAGATAAAATGTATGTAAGTATAACCTGCAAGTTGTCATCACTTCCGCTGCGGCTGCTGTCCAGCATCACTGAAATAAATGTTCTGTCGGTGATTCTTGAAGCTCAGAGATATAAACGTCTACACGTTTAATTTCTCTTACTTCATTCAAGTGCCCCAAATATTTAGGTACAGTACCCTGTTTTGCTGCAGTAAGAAAAGGCTGAGTCTCCCCTACTGCTTACCAAGAACCATAGTTCCTGCTGTGCAACAAACGGAGTTAAAGTGCCGCCTACAGTACACCACTAATATCCGTTCAGTTCTCTCTCCACTGAAACAACTTACTTAGTTTATTTCCCCTTCAGTGAACTATCATGTATAGTTCGTTTTTTCTCGTGTTCAGTAACAAGCACAGTTCTGTCCCTCTTTCTGTGCAATAACGAACATAGTTCAATCATCGTCTTCTGTGCACCAACACCACAGAAAGATTGAAGAAACCTGGAAGTGGGCCAAGATTTCGTCCTCCCACGATCCTCTTATCTAAGTATGCGTCCTGTGTCTAGCCTCCCATACAACTACGTCTGCTTGCTATAAGCCAAGGCGGTCCTGGCGACCTCCCACACTGCTATATCTGCTTGGTACAGGCTGGCGCTAGCCCTGACTGCCTTCCACACTGCTATATCTGTTGGTACAGGCTGACGACAGCGCTGACTGCCTTCCACACTGCTATATCTGTTGGTACAGGCTGGCGCTAGCCCTGACTGCCTTCCACACTGCTATATCTGTTGGTACAGGCTGACGACAGCGCTGACTGCCTTCCACACTGCTATATCTGTTGGTACAGGCTGACGACAGCGCTGACTGCCTTCCACACTGCTATATCTGTTGGTACAGGCTGACGACAGCGCTGACTGCCTTCCACACTGCTATATCTGTTGGTACAGGCTGACGACAGCGCTGACTGCCTTCCACACTGCTATATCTGTTGGTACAGGCTGACGACAGCGCTGACTGCCTTCCACACTGCTATATCTGCTTGGTACAGGCTGACGACACCGCTGACTGCCTTCCACACTGCTATATCTGTTGGTACAGGCTGACGACAACGCTGACTGCCTTCCACACTGCCATGTCTGCTTGGTGCAGGCTGATTACAGCGCTGACTGCCTTCCACACTGCTATGTCTGCTTCGTACAGGCTGAAGACAGCGCTGACTGCCTTCCACACTGCTATGTCTGCTTGGTACAGACTGATTACAGCGCTGACTGCCTTCCACACTGCTATGTCTGCTTGGTACAGGCTGATTACAGCGCTGACTACCTTCCACACTGCTATATCTACTTGGTACAGACTGAGGACAGAGCTGATTGCCTTCCACACTGCTATGTCTGCTTGGTGCAGGCTGATTACAGCGCTGACTGCCTTCCACACTGCTATGTCTGCTTCGTTCAGGCTGAAGACAGCGCTGACTGCCTTCCACACTGCTATGTCTGCTTGGTACAGGCTGATTACAGCGCTGACTACCTTCCACACTGCTATATCTACTTGGTACAGACTGAGGACAGAGCTGATTGCCTTCCACACTGCTATGTCTGCTTGGTGCAGGCTGATTACAGCGCTGACTACCTTCCACACTGCAATGTCTTCTTGGTACAGACTGAGGACAGCGCTGACTGCCACACTGCTATGTCTGCTTGGTACAGGCTGAGGACAGCGCTGACTCCCACTTGGTACAGGCTGAGGACAGCGCTGACTCCCACTTGGTACAGGCTGAGGACAGCGCTGACTCCCACTTGGTACAGGCTGAGGACAGCGCTGACTCCCACTTGGTACAGGCTGAGGACAGCGCTGACTCCCACACTGCTTGGTACAGGCTGACGACAGCGCTGACTCCCACACTGCTTGGTACAGGCTGACGACAGCGCTGACTCCCACACTGCTTGGTACAGGCTGACGACAGCGCTGACTCCCACTTGGTACAGGCCGGCGCTGGTGGCCGGATGTAAGAGTTTCATCAACGTCACCCTGCCTCTCCTTCCTTACCTTACACCAGGAAATTTATTGTCTAATTTTGTTTGCAGATTTTTGTTACTTGAAGCAGTGATGGCGCTTATGTAAGATCCGCGCTGTCTGCATATATCAGACTCATTGTTTCGTGCTGTAGTTGTCAGCAAGTTCGTTGTCGTTGTCAGCATGTTCGTTGTCGTTGTCAGCATTCTCGTTTTAGCTATTATCACTTTCTTTGATGTTATTAATTTGTTCGTTGTATTTTTCATCGTGTTCTTGAATTTTGTGTCATGTTGGTTGCAGTTATCATGTTCGTTATTTTTAATGTTATAGTTATTATTCTCGTGGTAGTTGTCAGTTGTTTCGCTGTAATTGTTGACATGTTCCTTGTAATTTTCTTGCTCGTTGCAGTCATCATGCTCTCTGTAGTTATATTCATTGAAGTTATCATAGTTGTCAGCATGTTCTTTGTTTTTGTATATATGTTCATCATTGCTATCTTCCTGTTCTTTGTTCTTGTTAGCATGTTCTTTAAAGCTGTAAGGATGTTCGTTGTACTTGTAATTTTAGCGCAAAAACATATGGATACACAAAAGGCCTAGGAACTAGGCTCCAAAAAGGGATTTGGGGGGTACATTTATATTTATATCTACAGTTCACTCATCTCGTTCCAAAAAAATTTAGGAAATTTGCTTAACATATCTTGACATATCGCACAGGTAATTTTACCGCCTATCTCTATATTCCTCAATAAGTGGACAATTAAGCACATAGTATTCAAGATAGTGACCATAAGGCTGACAACATACTTTGCATTTGGTTTGATAATCATCTCTGTGTCTGCCAAACTGCCAGAAGTACATGTAAACAAACCTAAGCCTGTCTACTACAACATCAGTCAGTCTGCTTACATTGCAAGTTGCTGCATAAACGTAATTATCTACGTTCATGTTATAGTGGCTTATAGATCTACTCAAGCTTCTGACTGCATTTCTATAACATTCAGTTTTCACCAGCATATTCGTTTTAGCCGTGAACGTGTTATTCGTACCAGCCAGCGTGTTCTTTGTAGCTGTCTGGAAGGTCATTGTGTCTGTCTGCAATGTCCATTATAGTTTTGAACACGTCGTACTTATCAGGATTTTCGTTAGTCTAGCTGCTTTCCTATTTTTCTTATAAAGATGAATTCAGTTTCTGATATATTAACTCAATCTTATTTGAAAAAAAGACTGTCAATGCTTATCATATTTTTGGTGTTTACATATCTCTTCTGTAGAGATATAGTATACTGAAACTAGAAATATATCGGTGATTGTGTGGTCCGATAAAAATATCGCTGTATTCCTGCAACACAGTGAGGAAACTGAAACTGTGCTGAGTGTGGCATAAGCTGATAGTTTAAGCAAATACAGTGGTACCCCGGAGTTCGTACAGCTCCCAACTCGAACAATTATGTAAGTGTATTTTTGTAAGTGCATTTGTAAGTGTATTTTTGTAAGTTCATTTGTAAGTGTATTTTTGGGGGTCTGAAATGGACTAATGTAATTTACATTCGTCCTTATGGGAACAAATTCGTTCGGTAACGGCACTCGAACAGCCTTCTGGAACGAATTATTGACGAAATCCGGGGTACCACTGTATTAGTTTTGAAACTTTGAAGGGAGTCAGAGAAAGAATTGGCAAGTCATCACAAGGAAACTAATTTCCTTATTTCTTCAATAAAAATGATAAATTAGGATATACACAGCCCAAATCTAATTCATACCTTTCGAAGAGACCAGAAAAGACCAATATTAAAAAAACATATACAAACACATTAAGCTTGTAGCTGCTCAATTGTGTTATCAAATAAACAGCATGGAAGAGTTGAAGCTAAGCAGAGGTAATACACACAAATCATCGCATGAATTTTTTTTTTTTTTTTTTATAATTTCTTTCCCCACCAAAAAAAACAACAACAATTAAGCATACATAGGCTAAAACTAATCCAAACGTTTCTGCAAGTAAGACACTGAAAAGCTTTTAAGAAAGTAAGTTTTAATTAAACTTAGTGTATATAACATACAAATTTTCAACAATGGTCTTCAAAGCCCACAGATGTTACAGACACATGAAATAACATCAAGGTGATTTAACCTAGGATAACTCAATTAAATCACACTGTGACTTATTTCTGACCAGAAGAAATATTCTCCAATTATTTCTCCGATACCAATTTAATTAATACAACTTAGCCTTGATAATTCTCACAACCTAACATCAAAAGATTGTTTCCTTTGAGGAAAACGCATCAGCACTAAAATTTTAATGCAGACCAAAAGATGCCTTTTTCGGTTATTGCACAGAATCCAACAATATTTGTTTATAACTCGTAAATCCATGAAATGATCCATCCATATCATACGATGTATCAATCACCGAAGACTGATGCCACTAAAAATGGTTATATTTTAATCAGAGGAAAGGGCTATCCCCGTAGGGGTCATATAGAATCTGTGGAAACGAAGGCATTCAATTTTTTTTTTTTATTTTATTTATAAAACACATACAGGTACATTAACAACAAACTTTGCAACACTATACAAAACATTAACATTATATAGTGACAATGATACAAAGAAAATTCGTATCTGAGACTACTCCACTTGTGGTTTCTGAACATAACCACTTAAAAACTAACATCATACAGATAAAATATAAAACCCTGTTTTACACAAATACAACACGACCACGGCCACTATATCCCATAAATTGTGAACTTAATACCTCTACATAAAACGTATATGCATAAATATTACTGAATACCTCTAACCTAAGAGGCCATAGGCATTAAGACTGCCAACTTAAGTATGTTTAAACTGTGCTTTACTGTAACTTTACATAATAGCAATTATTCGAAGTCTTATCTGATACCACTCAAGTTGTAAGTTATTATCCAACATATAAAGGAATAACCATCTAAATGATGGGTATTCCATCAAGACTCATAACACATATCACTTGTCACATATCACTTGACAAGGCCAACTCAATTTCCTTCCCCTATCCCTATTAGACTACTCCTATCACAATGTCCATTAAAAATTGGGTTGAGCAAATATTCTGTTAGTGGGACGGATTGTGAAGGACCTGCCTAGTATGGGCCAACAGGCCTGCTGCAGTGTTCCTCCTTTCTTATGTTCTTCTTATGTTCTTAATACAAGGACGTATCCTAACCCACAGAGCATATATCACCATAACATACAATAATTCATAAACACACACACAAAAAATAAGAACTAAGTACTGCTATACATAAATCTATGTACTATGATGATAACCTTAATCATCATACAAAAACATTCAAATTAGATCAAAACCTGTTAAGGATAAGCCCAGTTCCTTGAATAAAGAGTTCCTCATTAGAATTAAAGCATACTAATGCACTCAGACAAACTAATACTATGCTATTTCGAAATTAAGAGTCGCAAAATAATTTCTATACACTCTTTTTAACTCTGCCAACCATCTTCTAAGTAGGATATATCTTTTGTCAAAATTTTGAAGCCGATCAGATAAGTATGTATCAGCTTATCACATGGAAACAATATTTAGGAATAAGATATGGAACATTGTGGATAGGGCACCCATGCCAAAAATTAGAACCATGAATCTTGACCAAGAACCCTTACAAAAACAGTGAAAATTTGAAGCCGATCGAAAAGGGCGTTCTTGAGTAATTAAAAAAAAATGTTAGAAAGAAAATATTTCTGAGAATGTTTCGAAAAGTAGGAAAGTCTTCCCTCGTAAAACTGTGGAAGCCAACAAAACCAATACATACATCGTTTTGCATATCCTTTTCTCATTTACATTCTATTTAAAATTCTCTACTATCCTGTGAGACAAAAAAAATAGCATTTGATTCAGATTTTTCTTTAAATTGCCAAAAAATTGGCACCCAAGCAGCCTAAAATTAATACAAAAATACTTCCACTTAAGATACACCAATGTTTAGAGTTTGAAGATGATTAGAGGAAGCATTCTATAGTTGTGATATTTGAAACAACTTAATAAAATTGACAAGCAATGTTTTAATATAGCCCATCAGTGGTAAAAGTTTAAAGCCAATTAGAAATGGCATTCTCATGAAATTGATCTTATTCCAACATTTCCAAGTTTTTAACAATTCCAGTAAATTTTAAAATTGATACTTATTCTGAGAAAACTTATGGAATATCATTTATTTTATAGAATGAATCGTCAATAATATTTTGTAGACAAACATTTATTAGGAGGAGGGGGGGAGGAAGGAATTCCTGGAAGGAAAAAAGAAAAAAAAAGGAAAAAAATGTTTTCTTACATAAAAAAATAGTGCATAATTGTGGCAACATGTTGATGCAATCAGCTTGTTTCTCTCAAATTTTTTTAGTATTTTTTTCCAAAAATGTTATTTATTTTGTTCTTGTTGTCATCAAGAGAACATGATGCCAATTCGTGTTTTTTTCTTCTTTTTTTTTTACTCTAAAAATTACGATTTTTATGATTGTTTCTTTCCAAATACACAACATGGCATCTCTGTGGACTCCATATTAGTGATCAGAGGGAGAGCTGCTCAGTTGCCTGTGGGCTGCCGTCGAGAGGTAAGGTGTATAGAGCGCCGAAGACTCGAGTTTTTTTTTTTTCAGAAAAAATAAATTTCTCCATTTCTCAGGAATAAGTTATTGACCTTTCGGTACTTGTTTTGAAAAATCTACTTGACGGTTTGTCATGTTTTTTTTGCACACGTTATTGAGGAATAATGGTTCTACTCAATGGTGTCGGGGATTTGCGATATTCCTTACCGTTTTTTTTATTGATTTTTTCTCAAAAAAAAAATCCTTAACAAAAAAAAGAAAAATTAACTTTTATTATTATGCAATCTATTGACATTTCGCTCAAAAGCTGGTAGTCACAGAATTATCTAGACCTTAATCTTTCATCTGATGTCAACTATAACGTTGTACATCTTACCAATTTTGCAAACTAAATAGAGTTTTATACCCTATAAAATAGTGCATTATTTTTTTTTCTATCTATATTTTGAGGCAAAAGTCACTACAAAGACGGTGTGCAGGTTTCAAATGCTGTTTATTTCACAGTACTCCTCAAGAGAGGTTCCTAGACGCTGGTGAGGTGCTCTTGATCTAGGGAATTGGATCTGTCCTCCAGTTCCCTGCATTTAGCCTGAATACCTTCAACCCCCTCCCCACAGGCGCTGTATAATCCCTCCAGGTTTAGCGCTTCCCCATGATTATAATAAAATCACAGTAAAAATTTAATTAAAAATGGATAATTAGAAAGAAAAAATCTGCATTCTTGCCTCTCCCCCTCTTTGTTATTGGATAAAAAAAGGAATAAACTGTTAATTTAATATAATTGTCAAAATGGGACTTTTGCCACACAGTGACAGTGTGAGTCTTGTGTTTAGGAATCCACACCAACTGTGGAAAATTAAAGCCGATTGAATGAGTCCTCCTTCAATTATGGCATCGAAGAAAACGATTCCAAGTTTTTTCATTGTTTATTACATCAATAAATGTGCTTGCACTCGAACGAAATTTGATATATACTATCCTGGCCCTAAGACCCATCAACCAATCGATACTGAAGACGTTCAGGAAAGGTAAATTGAAAATTATTTAACGGGAATACTAAAAGTTTAACAATATTTTTCCACACAAAATTGTCACATTTTGCATTTACACATTTGAATTTCACTCCTCCGTCGTCAATTTTTTTTTTTGCCACTTATTTTTAATAATTGTTGCTAGACCACTGAGGATTTTGGAAGTTATCCGAGTCACTCCAGGGATATGGGAATGGGTTCAGCAAATTTTGGTCATAGGGCCCATGAACATGCAATTTGTTCCAAGAATTTGGTCCCAGTTACCGTAGACAAGTGTTGAAAATCTGAATGCGATTGTTTGAGGCTTCGACTTATGACCGAGCTAATAGCGAAAAGAAAAAAAAATCACAATACCGTGACTAGAAGAATACACAAACAACCCGTATATAGGAGAGAGAAGTTTATCACGACGTTTCGGGCCGACTTGGACCATTTACAAGTCACACTAACACATGAAGGTGAAGGTGCCAGTATATATAGGAGAGGGGAAAAGGGACAGGACAAAGAGAGGAAGAAAGAAGTAGAGAAGTAGTGTTAGATGTAATGCTAGTAGTGAAAGTAGTAGTAGAGGTAGAAGTGGTAGTAGTAAGTAGTGGGAAAGTGGTAGACAGAAAGGGGAGTAGTAGTAGTTTTAGTAGTTGTAGTAGTAGTAAGAATATTAGTATTAGTAGTAGTGGTAGTGGTAGCAGCAGCAGCAGTAGTAGTACTAGTTGAAGTGGAGTAAGTCTAAGAACAATAAAAAAGAGCACTGCAGGTGAGCTAATTTTCCACAAGGATGGGACCAAAAAACAGAGGTGGGGTGGAAATTGAAGGACAGAACACACCTAAGGGAGAAGAAAGGAAGACACAGCAAAACAGAACAAGAAAGGAAGACACAGGAAAGCAGAACAGGTAGGGAGAGGAGGAGAAGAAAAAATCAGGTCGGTTCACGAGTGTTCTGAAGTTTGAAATATTTGACAATGTAATGAGAAAGGAAGGCATCTACAGATATCATATTAAGAAAGGTGTGTATAAGGGATGCTTCAACAAAACAGTCTGTGAAGGCTAGGAGACGGATAGACAGTTTTAGCAGAGGACCAGTCAATAGGATGACTGTGATCTCTAATATGACAGAAAATAGCATTATTGGTATCGGCAAGTCTAACACTTTTTTTGAGCTCTTTGAGTCTGTCAAAAAGAGAGCAACTAGTTTCTCCAAAGTATTGAATAGGAGCAGGAAATAGAGTAGACTGCAAAGATGTCTAAGGAATCTAACACTTTGCTCCCATTCCTTGATATACATGTCCATCTCTCGACTACAGGCTTATATTTTCCGTTTATCGCAGACCTAAGCATAGTGGTATGTACATTTACTATTTTTCTCACCATGCTCCCATTGACAAGAAAAGTGTTCTTATTTTTCTCTTTCTCCGTGCCCTCCGCATTTGTGACCCTCAGTTACTTGACTCAGAAATTTCCAGTCCTAAACGGACTTTTTTCTCTTCCAAACTCTCTACTCCTGTGAAATCTCCTGTACTCTATTCCTTAGATATCAAACTTAATTTTCCCAAACTAACACCCTTCTTTTTATTGGCATTTCTCTGCTACTTCGCTGAGATTTTTCTGTGTTATTGACTTCCAATTGTGCCCTCGTGGACCTGTTTCCTACTTTTTCATCAATCTGCCCCAGTTCACTCTGTCATTACCTGTCAATATATTGTACATCGTTATCATGTCTTCCCTGGTCCTTCTGTTTTTTAGTGTCATCAGGTTTAGCTGCATTAGTCTCTCTTCAGAGTTCATACCTCATATCTCAAGGACAAGTCTCTTTGCAAACCTCTGCACTTTTTTCTAACTTTTTCTAGGTACCTGACATTCTTGATCAGGTTGGTTCCATACAGGTGCTGTATACTCAATGATGAGCCCGATATATGCCGCACATAATGTTGAGATTGACTTATTGTTGATAGTATTCCTGAAAGCTAATCTTAGATTTACCAGAGGAGCTTCTGGTTCATAGTTTGGTTGATATCTTCAGCCATATGCTTGGTAATAGTATACGAACCTTTGAGTGAGATTTGCAGCTTTAGTGCAACACCTCCCGAGCCGGTACTCCATTTCTATTAATTTTTTTCTCTTTTCAAAATTGTCATAATTTTCCACTTGCTGGGGTTATATTCCTGCAGGGGTATCAAGGTCATTTTATAGGTTTTCTCTGACCTCTTCTGTTTGCATTTTTCTCATTAGTTTCACATCAATTTCAAACAAGGAGAGGGTTGACTGTCTTCCATCATGTCCTTCACGTCATGTCAATCACTTAATTTCATTGTAAGTCCTACGCTGAATCACACTATGTGTTACATTATGAGTGCTACGCTGTGTCACGCTGTAGGTGCTACACTGTTTTTACCTATTTGTGGCTGCAGGGGTTGAATCTCAGCTCTTAATTACACTTGCCTCATTCCTGGTTTACTTCCTTCTAGCCTTTTATAACTATTTATGGAGACTGTCTCTTCTAATTCGTCGTCAAGGTATTTCCACTTCATGACCACCCTAAGGCTAAACAAATACGTCCTGAAATCTCTGTGACATATTTGTGTCCTTAATTAACGTCCAACTGTGAGCACAAGCACGCGTCTCTCGTCTATTGAACGTTTCATTCATAGCCTCTCTGTTAAATCCTCTAAGTACTTTGTATGTCAGT
Organism: Cherax destructor; assembly: GCA_009830355.1. NCBI lineage: Eukaryota > Metazoa > Arthropoda > Malacostraca > Decapoda > Parastacidae > Cherax > Cherax destructor. Next base: position 4,403 of record WNWK01040324.1, on the reverse strand, counting down.
ATCATGCTTCCCCCCTGTTCTTCTATTCCCTGCTTTCGTCAGGCTCGGCTCCTCTAGTCTCACTTCACAGTTCATTTCTCTTAGCTCTAGGACTAGTCTCGATGCAAACCTTTGCGCTTTCTTCATGTCATATAAAAGGTCGCGAATAATTCTTTGTTGGGATTCCTGAAACATAACATTATATTCGAGAAAACAAGCAATCATTGCAATGGATATTTGGTTGATGCGCACCTTAGGAGATATGCTCAACTTTATGCTTACCCCCTAAGTTTTCCTCACTGAGTGAGATTTGCAGCCTCTTCTCCCTAGGACATCGTTCTGTTTTGTCGATTTCCATAACCTTGCATTGGCTGGGGCTCAACTCCAGTAGACTCTTATACATATTAACAAACCTGCAGTTTGTCTAGGTCCATTTTAACCCATATCTTACTCGCTTCAGCTTTGATTCGCCTCATTAATCTAACATTTGCAAACAGCGATACATCTGAACACGCCGCTGTATCGAAGCCTCTTCAGTCATGTTGTTCACGTCAAGTCGTTCAGTAAATCATATTTTAAACCCGGGCTGGAACCATACCGGTGAATCACTCACCTCACCTCATACTTTAAGTGCAACACTGTGTTACATGGTAAGGACTGCATTGTGTTATGCTGTGAGTGCAACACTGTATCACGTTGCTGGTGCTGCATTTTGGGTTTTACACTGTAAGTGTATCATACTGATAGTACTATACTGAACAGTACGGAAAACATGTTTCTTCTTTATATAGCTACTGATAAATACAAGAAATGAATTGATCAATAAACAAAGGAAGACACAGTTGAGAGGAGAAACTAAAACATCATTAACATCTGTGAATAAGACACAATGCAGGCTTTGGAACTGTGAGGAATAAGAGCAGCTAGTATAAATTTTAAGGGTAAACGAGTAGTTAGCAATTAAACTATTCGGGGTATTGACCGTCAGCACTCCCTACCATCCCAGGAGAGAACTACTGGTGTATACCTACTAGCCAGGGTAAGCCAGTAGTGTTACTACTCCTGACTCTTCTCACAGTAAGTAGTCCTCGGGATTGATCATTGTGTTAAGTTACCTCCATTGACTTAGGTTTAATCTGGCTACTCATGTGTCTCTTTGCCCTAACCTATGTGTCCTCTGGTGACCTGTTTTCCTCAACCCGTAGGATTGGAGTTGGATAGCTTCAATTTGCGGACCACGAGGGCCTCTCTTCATCATTCTCTCGTTTACTATACAAATAGCCGGAGATCAAATAAATAGACAAGAAGAGCAAAAACTAATTGCATGTGCAGGAAACCAAGAAGTTATTGCAATATCCTTTGGTCACAAAACAAGGGTATAAATTATTCCTCAATTATTGCGTCAACAGGTAAACGGGATCAAGTCGCGATGTCAGCACAGCATGACCCTGGTGGTTTAGCGCTAACTTTTGATTATAATAATCTAGTTATTTTGAAGAGCGTTCTACAGACCCTCCAAACTTAGAATGTGACTACGGTAAGCTTCAATGGAACGAAATTGCTTAGGCACATATATACGAAACCTTAGTTTAATTGGAGAGTTTGATTTTACCCAAACTGACTGGAACAATTTGACAGTAAGCTTGTAGATTTTTTCACTATTGTTTCGGGGTATGAGATGGCCCTTTTCAGTCCTGTGCACTGAAAAACATTACTGGGGTCGACTCGGTTGCAAGCATTTTTTGCTACATTGCAAGTAGCACACTGCATCACACTGTCAGTGTTGGACTGAATCACACAATATGTGTTACAAAGATCAACAAAGATATTCATCATATAAATAAACATTTGAACGACTTCTTTCATTTTCTGTCGGACCTTCTAGAAACAATCCCAGATGAATTCACCCATTACCAGTTCATCCCATATCCCCAGATACGTGTTTTTATATAGTATAATTTTTAACACGCCGGCAGTCTCCTACCAAAGTAGGATGACCCGAAAAAGAAGAAATACTTTCACCATCATTCACTCTATCACTTGAATTGCCAAAGACATGCCGATTTTACCATTTTTATGACCTTCCGCACTGTAACATCACCACCACCACTGCTTCAGAATGAAGACACTGTACTTCCCACCTCAAGGACGGCTAACCGGTTTCTCTAAATCCCATCTCAGATGTTACACTTTAGCACGTCAAATCATGAAACCCTCTTGCCTTCACTCACTCCTGTCTAACACACTCACATATGCCTGTTTAATGTGCAAGCCCATCGCACACAAACCTAACTTACCCCTTCCAACCTTGCCTAGGACAGCTTATATTCCTCCTCCCTCTACCTTCCTAGTCATCCCGTTTTTCTCCATCTGAACAATACCACAACTCTGAATAACACTTTTGGTAACTCCCGCACCTCCTTATCTTTAGACTACGAATATTCTCCATAATATTTACACCACACATTGCCCTCAACTGCGTCGAGTCTCCTTTTCCTATTCGCCACAACGTTCAAAATCCATGCTTCATACACATATAAGTGTTGGCACCACTATACTATGGTGCATTCTTCATTTTGCCTCTTTGGATAAGGTTCTTTGTCTCAACAGTTGCCTCAATGCACCATAGACCTTTTTACCCTCGTCAGTTTTATGGTTCATATCATTTTTCAAAGACCTGTCTGGTAACAAATGCTCTTCCAAATATCTGAACACATTTACTTCCTCCAAATTATCGCCTTTCAATCTGATATCCAGTCATTCATTACCTATATTTTGTTACTCTCATAGCCTTGCTTTTTCCTATGTTCACATTTATTTTTTTACCACATGTATACCCTCCCAAATTCGTCTACCAATCTTTGGAACTTTTCTTCAGAATCTCCCAATAGAACCGTGTCATCTTCAAAACCAACTATGGCATTTCCCAATTTGTAAAATATTCTAATTCCACACCTCTCCCCGACACCTTAGCTTTCATTTCCTTCACAGGCCATTTATAATGTTAAATAACCAAGGAGACGCCCAAGGCCTACTTTTAGAGGAAAATAATCTCCCTCTCTTCTACGTAGCCTAACCTAAGCCTCACTATCCACATAAAAATTTCTTAAGTGTTCTAAGTAACCTGCCACTTATTCCATGTACTTGCAACATCTGCTAAATTGCTCTCTTACCCACCCAATCATATTCCTTTCTACATCCGGAAACGCAACAAAATCTTTCTGACCTTAATCTAAGTACTATTCCTTTAAATACTTCAATGTAAACACTTGGTCAGCACATCCCCTACCCTTCCTAAAATCTCTATGGTCATCTGTGATCCTTCTTTCTGTCTTAAACTTAATTTATTTTAATAATAATTCTACTCTGCACTTTACCTGGTATTCCCAATATGCTTATTACCCTATAATTCTTACCCTGTTTTCCTCCTTTTTCTTTATGAAATGTAACTATGCATGTTCTCTGCCAATTCGTTGGTACCTTCCCTCTCTCTCATTCACTTATTCAAGAAATGGAACAACTCTCCGAAACTATATCCCCACCTGCTTTTAATAATTGTGTCTTATTCCTTGTATCCCAGCTGCTTTACCCCCTTTCATTCTATTCACTGACTCATGCATTTCCCACTCACTCACATCTGGCTCTCCCTCACTCCTAAAACCTGTTATACATTCCTGTTCGATGCATGAAATCACTGCCTCCCTTTCTTCATCAATATTTACCAGCTCTTCAAAATATTCCCTCCATTTCGCCAATACCTCCATTTTACCATTTAATATCTCTCCTCATTTGTTTATTGTCGTTTTGATGTCCACTTCAAAACTTTTTCTTATTACCAGCAAAGTTTTTTGATAAAACCTCTCCCTCAATTGCTCTTAATTTACTCTCCCCCGCCACTCTTTTAACCTCTTTTACCCGTCTGATGAAAACGTTCACTTGGGTATCCTCAATTTGGCCTAGAGAAGGACTGTATGACCCTCTTGGGTTTAGCGCTTAGTTTTGATTATAATAATATTGGCCTGAAGAAGTCTGCTTGCAAGTGCCAGGAGTATAACTGCAGGGACTTTCTGCACACCAGTCTTGTATAGTTGTAATCAAAGGTTCAATAATCTCCCACAAGGTGGCAGAAACTCAGAGCATTAATTGGTCTGTATATTTCAATCCCCTTCTGGGATCTTCTTCATCTGCTGAAGAGGATCCCAGAAGGGGATCGAAATATACAGAAGAATCAATCTTCCGAGTTTCTGTCACCATGTAGGTTATCACTGAGCACTGACAAGTGTTCATTACATTCTTGTAATCAAATCTTCATATCAGTTCTTCGTAGATTTCATTGTTTGTCTTATCAAGAAACAAATGTACTGCAAGCCAAAATGTTTACCAGGCTTTTCTTTAAACAGCAGTCATATTGTCTTCCAAGTTTT
>WNWK01040323.1:0-17034 GCA_009830355.1 Cherax destructor | reverse complement strand
AACTGGGGATGAGGCAATTAAGGTTTTTGATAACTTGCAAAGCTAGTACTAAAGGACTCAGGACTACTACAAACGATGAGGTAGGCCTGGACGTAATACGGATAATTGCAATGAGAATCACATACAGTTCAGCTGTGAAGATGTTATCTGAGTCTAATGAATGACCTCATGCAACATTGTCCGGAAACACTTCTGCAAACCCAACACCGGAGAACAGACACGAACTGTCGGAACGTCCCAAGGGAAAAGGGAAAAGTTAGATGCTGGATGTACATACAAAAGTGGCAACTGAAGAGAAGTCAAAGCAATTGAAGATGAAGAGAAAGGGACAGAGTAAACAGTGGCAACGAACAAATAATGAACCTCTACTAACGTCCGTTACTATCCGTATGTAGAAGGATCAACTCTGCATTTTATACTCATTAAAGAACATTAAGCTTATTTAACCGAGGATAACTAAATAATGTCGCACACTGACTTATTTGTGGTCATAACATTCTCCACTCATTTCAAAGAAATCAGTATTTTTAATAAAATTGACATATGTTAAATTACACAATGTAAAATCAAGAGAGTGTTTGCTGTGAAGAAAACACATCAGCACTGCAAGCTTAAAACTGACCACAATATTCTCTTTTAGTTATTTTCCAGGACCCACCAATATTTGGGCCTAAACAGCCTAAATCCATGAAAGATTCCATCCACTTCATACTATACATCAGTCACTTCATACTACACATCAGTCACTTCACACTACACATCAGTCACTTCATACTACACATCAGTCACTTCACACTACATCAGTCACTTCACTACACATCAGTCGCTGAACATTAATGTCCTTCTCAATTGTGATATTTTAATCGGAAAAAAACGATAAATTTGAAGGGGTCACAATAAAAATAACGTTTAAATTATTTTTCAATATTAAAAACTCAGAAAATGTACTAAATTGTATTTTATTGCAAATTTCGACGATTTGCAGCGGTTTGAACACTTTTCTGTCAAACCTGATTTTTAGCTAAATTCAGAAATTTTCACAATTTTAATCAAAATTGCTGCTGCAATTGAATTTTCTTGGGAAAGTAAGCGATATTTTATTATTTTCTTTTGTAGTAGCTTATAAATAGGCATATTTTAGCTAAAGAAACTTTCAGCTCTTGGGCTGTTTGTAATTGTTCTCAGAATATCTGTATAAACGATAATTGAGGTGGAACTTTCTATTATCTCGCTAATCTCTATATTGCTTGCTTTGTTCTGCCACACTAAGTTCTCGTATATTTTGGGTTTGTTGGGATCTGGGTCCTCTCGTTCGTTATTTTCTGTCTTAACTCGTCTTGACCTCTCTTAATTTTATATATTTTATTATTTTCACGGAGAAGCACAAAACTTTTTACTTGTAGTTTGTTCGGTAATCCCTCCCTTTCTATCGTCAAATCCTTTACTGTTTTGGTTTTTCTGCCCACTACAAATATCCCTTATTTCTCATTTGTCTTTTATGATAATTACTATTTTTATTCTTTCTTTTCACCTGAGAATTTTTTTTTTATTTAATTTAGTGGGGGCGTGGGTAGGGGGGACGTTGGGGATGAGGTATGGATGGGTGATAGTTGACAGTTTGAAGATATGTGGTGTGCTATTCTGTATGGATGTGTGTAAAGCTAGGATATTAAATACGGAGGCGGTAGTAGGTGCGGAGGTAGGTACAATGAGTGGGTGGAAGCCAAGGGACGTAACACTGCTGCAAAGGGTCATTGTTGTGAATATGTTGGTATATAGTAAATTGTGACATGTGGGGACCGTATATCCGTTGGTAGACGGAAGATGTCATAATGCTGCAAAATCGAGTCATACGCTATATATGGGGATATGGGAAACATTGGTTGTCCAAGGAGGTGGTAATGGAGAGGCGGGGTGTGGGTGGAATGGGGTTGTTGCCATTGCAGCAGATGTTAATAGGGATGTATGTAAACACAGATTCTTAGGTGTGGCTGGGGTGGGAGGGAGAAAGGTGGGAAGGGTTATGAATGAGGTTCGTGGATGGTGGCAGGGAAAGGACCTGCTGTTATGTGAGGATATGTTGCGTACACTCGTGGCTGTGAGGGAGCCGTCTAGGGTGAAGGTGAGTAAATTAGCCAGGGTGGGGAGAGGCAGGGGGCAGGGTCTAGGATTGGTATTATGGGAGTCGGTGTTCCCTATGTATAACTGGAGTGTATGGAGTAGTTTCGGGAAGTTGTGGATACCATCGTTAGTAAGGGATACTGTGTATCGTTTTCTACTTGGGATAATGGCTTCAAGGGAGGTCGTTTGTACTGAGGATAGCCGCCGTGTCCGCCTTGCTCCGTGTTTTTTTTTCGTGTTTTTCACGATCTCTTTAACGTGCTAGAACTTTAAAACTGTGCCAGTGATCTTATAAGGTACTTCCCTCCAGTGATCTTATAAGGTACATCCCTCCAGTGAACTTATAAGGTACATCCCTCCAGTGATCATATAAGGTACATTCCTCCAGTGATCTTATAAGGCACATTCCTCCAGTGATCTTATAAGGTACATTCCTCCAGTGATCTTATAAGGTACATCCCTCCAGTGATCTTATAAGGTACATTCCTCCAGTGATCTTATAAGGTACATTCCTCCAGTGATCTTATAAGGTACATTCCTCCAGTGATCTTATAAGGTACATTCCTCCAGGGATCTTATAAGGTACATTCCTCCAGTGATCTTATAAGGTACATCCCTCCAGTGATCTTATAAGGTACATTCCTCCAGAGTAGTAGAGAATCTGCCAGTATGGCTCGAAAGTAGATACTTCCGGTCCGCCCCCACTTTCGGTCGCCCCCCCCTTCCGGTCCCCCCCACTTCCGGTCTGTCCAACCCCCACTTCCGGTTTCCTTTTTTTTTTTTTTCTCCTGAGCAGCCCCGAACCCCCCTTACCCCCCCTCCCCCATTTTTTTTTTTTTTTTTTTTTTTTTTTCGCGCCCTTTGCCCGCGCCCCGCCCCACGCCCTTCCGCGTCGAGCCGCCCCGAGCTGCCTTCTGCAGCGCCTTCTGCTGCGGATCGCCCCCGCTCCTCGATTTTTTTTTTCAATATATTTTTTTTCGAATTTTTTTTCAAATTTTTTTTCAAATTTTTTTTCAAATTTTTTTTTCAAATTTTTCATTTTTTCAAATTTTTCATTTTTTCAATATTACTTCTGATATTTTTTACTTGAGCTCTATGGAGAGTCAGAGATATGGTAACCCCCTATGGGGTCTGTTTTTAAGTTAAACGAGCTAAAATTATATTAAAAGAATTAAAAGTGTGTGAGGTCACGTGATGTTTACCCGTGACGTCATCACAATATTTCCTCGGACAAGCTTAAACATGAGCTATACTTCCTCTCTTTAAGTTAAAATGAGCTAAAAGGACAAGTTCAATCAAGTATCCCTATGGGGTCTGTTTTTAAGTTAAACGAGCTAAAATTATGTTAAAAGAATTAAAAGTGTGTGAGGTCACGTGATGTTTACCCGTGACGTCACAATATTTCCTCGAATCAAGCATCCCTATGGGGTCTCTCTTTAAGTTAAACGAGCTAAAATTAGGTTAACACTAATACACATTTTTTTCATTTATTTATTTTATTAATACATATACATTATCGGCTAACATAGGAAAAACATACATTTTTCAGTCTTACATTAACATAGGAAAAACATAACATGTACATTAACATGGTAAAAGACTCTTCAAAAAATTCTAAACATTTTATTCAGCTCAACACAGGGGATCAGTCTATTCTCCTACGTTTAGATGGTGGAATATCAGGGTGTCCATAAGCCAAGGATTTCTTGGTATCCAAGTGATACCTTTTATCATCAAAGGCTAACAAGCCTCTCTTTTTTATTTTTACTGTACATATTTCACCTTTTACGTTACTTATAGATTTACAGGTAAATAATTCCTTATCTACATTTTTCAAAACATTCTTATATCTTTCATGAGTTAATAGTGGCATGAAATGAGATGGAATACCCTTGGCTCTGCTGACAGTATTTGATCTTCCAGCAATCTTTACAGAGTACATTTTAGCTTTCAGAGCTACTAATTCACTAATATTATAATCACACATTTCAGATTTCAATAAACCTAATTCTCCTTTCCTACTATTATCATATAAGGGATGATTAGGACTGAAATTTGAAAAATCCATATATCCTAACAAAGGTTCTCTTTTTAATTCAGCATACAAATCTTTACATTTCAAACTAAAAATATAGGAATCAGTATCTGTATACAAAAGTTTTACATCTTCACCATAATGTTGTTTTAAAACTTTGTACCAAAAATGGTATAATTTCTTTTTGGCAATCTCGAGAATTTGAAAACCGAGATAAAGAGGTTGGTCGACTTGTAACTTCGCTTTGTTGAATGTACAAATCACTCTATCTTGGTTCAAGTGTGTGATATTTTTAAGGAAAGGATCTTTGGCAGCTTTAATAAATCCTTTCTGATTATTGATAAATCTATAAGTTTCAGCATACTTTGTAATGTTAAGCAGTGACTTACCATAAATGGCATTATTAGTTAATTTAAAGGCTTTTGACTTGATGGGGCATTGAGTAGCTGTTCTCTGCGCGATATTAGTTGTTATGAAGGGTTCTAAATATTTTGATTGATTATATTCATATATTGCATGCACCTTTTCAATTTCTAATCCAAGTTCCATTAATAACTGAAGCAATTCTAGACTGATCAAATAATTTTTCTGAGGTAAATGGCTTGACACTAATTTCGAATTAGATTTGGGGATTTTTCTACCTTCATTTCTTAAAACAGATTCACAATAAGGCGATAACATTTCTTCTGATATATTCATATGTGACAATATCAAGGGGAGTTCATCTGTGCGCCTAGCTACCTCGGGATTCACAGGTTTGGTATCACATTCTATCCAATACCCCTTTTCACCCTCACACGAAACATTACTTAACCCCACATCCAGGAAAGCATTCTGCTCCTCAATCGATAATTTTCTTATGCCGTTCTGGGGGAGAGCTTCTACCATAGCACTGGCGTACAAAGAATTAAAATCTAGATATAAAATATGTGTACCCATCCCACTCTCAACATCAAAATTAGGATTAATTAAAGGATTATCAGCTTTAGTATACTGATTAACTGCACATGTGAACCCCCCTCTGAGATTCCTTTTAATCAGATCATATAATTGATGGGAATATATCATATCCAATTTCACATTCGTTTTTAAGAGGAATGCATCCCAACTGAATGAAGGTAAACTTATATAATTACTCACATCGAGTTTGTATATATCTTTGAGTGTTTTACGCCACTCCATGAAGACGTCGGCTAACAATCCAACGTCTGTCTTGAGATACAACATCAAATAATCTCCTAACGTCTTACATTTCCCCAGCTCAAATACTTTCAATGCATGATCATAATCCTCCTGACTAATAGCGCTATTTCTCAGAGAATTAAAAAAATGATCTTTACTCGGAAATTTTGTTTCGTCGAGTTTCTTTAAACTGTCAATATAATCATAACACAAGACTTGTTTTCCTTTACATAATAATGGTAAGACATCCTTAGGCGCATCTTTCAGAATAGTCTCGCTATATTTCAGTGATTTACCAGCTTTGATATGTTGATCGGCTAAACTGGATAGAGACCCGTTCATTAAACTCAAGGAATCTTGGAACCTAAGCTGACCTATATCCACTTTCAAGAATTTAAGACCTTGTTTCGAATGAAGTTCAATTTCTTTCGTATCGACTTGCAATTCCTTTAAAATTATTCCTAAATCATACGACATGTTATGACAAAATAATAATAATCTATTCGTCTTATCTTTACATTGCATATTACAACGATCGCAGTATGCGCCAATGTAATTATTAAATTTTAAAGTATGATCATGATGTTTATGTTTTGATTTATTATCTTTGAAGGTAGTATCACATAATTCACATGTAGTCTGTGCATCATATCTAGCATTACCCTCCTCTGTCATATGGATTACATAATATTCTCTTTTAAACTTTATCTTAGACCAATCCCCATTGACATTTAAAATAAAATGATTAACAGCATCTTCACCCTTATAATTCTTCATACACACTACTTCACCTCTGCGATCAATTATAATATAACAGTATGCAATGGCTTTATGTCGAGATTCAATTTTACCCGCGGGGAGAGTGGTATCTAACGCACATTCGAAATCAAAAACACCGATGTATTCACTGGAATGAGTATGACTAAAATTTTTAAAATGCACAGTTGTGCCTTCTGGTTTGAATACGAGAGTCTGATTGATTTTACATCCTTCTTCGTGGGTATCTAACTCTTCCTGGGTATTTAACTTCATCAAACATCTATGACAATGTTTCTTTACATCAGGTTCATGCATTATCGTTCTAACATACCCGTCAAAATCTTTGATTAAAACCAAATGGGATTCATTCAACATTAGTGCGCACATAATATCCTTATATTTCTTATCCCCCTTACGACACATGGATACGAATGAACCATCTTTATCCTTTCTTAATTGATAAACATATAATGCAACCTTATTTTCCTTCTCTAATATTCCTAACTTATCCGGGTAATGGGAAAATCATCTATAGAAGATTTTGCATGATTAAAACATCCATCCTCTCTTAGTATTTACAACTCTATCTATATTTTTCCACGACATGTTCTTTTTATGACATTGATAGGCGGCAAAAACGCGCAGTACACACAAGCCATCGTTAACGACAGGATTAAAAATATATTGACTTCCTCTCAATTTCTTGGGATATTCCACATATGAACCTAATTGTACTTTAAGTTCTACCTTGACATATTCCATACTGAAAGATTCAATTTGATCTATGATCCAACCAGAACCTTCCTGATCTTGTAATTCTGTGTCGTACCTTTCCAATATTGTTTCCACCATCGATCAAATACTTCAGATATTTCCTCTTCACTAACTATCTCAAAGGCTAAATTTATCACAAACTGGCCATTCTGATCATCACCTGATATATTCTGACGTAATGTTCTAATAATAACAATCGGATGGATTCTGAGCGACATTGCCATAGGTGATCTATCATACATATCTCGCATTTGTCCTATAAAATATTCTCTATATTCATGCAAATACATTCTTAAATCTCATAAGTTGAGGGGACACTATATTTCCTCACTGTGTGCCTACCTCGAAAATTCTGTATATATGTGATAATTTCTGGATACTCATCGTCTTCCTGAGATGAGGAATCTTCATCATTCACGGTCGCTGAAGTATTCGCGGTCGCACCTCTACCTTGTGAAGTACTTGTGTGTGCATCATGTGAGGTGCTCGCTCCCTCATTCACACCCGCTGAAGTATTCGCGCTCACACCTCCTCGTTGTGAGGTAGTAGCTGCTAACTCATTTTCTGCGGAGAAAAGTATATCTATTCATAACCCATAATTTTTCTCGTTTTCATTAAAAAAATTATAAGTTCCACTATGGTACATTTTGTTATCTCTGAGCAGGTCCCACCTCAGCGCCTGAGGCCATGACCTCACCTGCTCTCTACCACACACACACCCCATCTCCCACCCATCACAGGCCCACCCCAGCGCCTGAGGTCATGACCTCACCTGCTCTCTCTCTCTACCTCACACACACAGAAAGATACATACCTGTTTGTAATGCCTTCTTCCATAATTTATCTACACGATCCCACTCCGTCTTCATTTCCGTCAGTCTCTCATTAGCGCGTGTATCTCCGCTCTCGATAGCGGATATTCTTCGCATTATGGACAACTTCCTATTAATTAATGCTCCCACGTAATTCGCGTGGATCCGTTTCTTATCCTCTGTTAAGAAATACATTCATTAACTAAATTAATGACTGGTAAGAATATTTCATTAAGTTAAATAATGGTAAGAATATTTCACAGTTTACTAATTCATCAGAAAGACACCCTATGGGGTATAATATGAATTCGACCTTATGGGATAATATTTCACAGTTTACTAATTCATCAGAAACACCTATGGGTAATATTCCCTTAACTAAATAATATTCCTTAACTAAATAATATTCCCTTAACTAAATAATATTCCCTTAACTAAATAATATTCCCTTAACTAAATAATATTCCCTTAACTAAATAATGGTAAGAATTTCAACTCACCATTCTTCATGATGTAGCTGGATTCACAGATGACGTCCGACACACTTGAAGAATGGAAACACAATAGCGACTCTGCCTGCCTACCTCCTTTCCTTATATGATTCATCTCCCCCCCCCTCGTAAGGGGGGGGTGATTAGGGGTTCATCTACATTTTTCTATAAAATCACCTTTATGCACACACACCCAAGGCAGATTTCTGACCTATATTTAGAGAGAAAATAATGTTACTCCAAGACCACCTGCATCTCTAAGATACAAACAAGAGCAGGTGTGAACTCGCACAAATGTAGCCGGGACAAGATGCTAGGTCACCTGCGGTCATTTTTTTCTAATTTAATATCATCAATCATCTTTATGCAGACAAGGCAGATTTCTGCCCTATATTTTAGAGAGAAAATAATGTGTGGCCACCTGCATCTTAGAGATGCAGGTGGGAGGGAGATCTTTTCTCTCGATAATTTAAAAGAATTAACGTGGCGACACTTCAGTTTCCCTCTTAACGCTGATATATATATCTTGAAAATTCATTAATATTTGTAGTATACCTTATATCTCTCTACGGTAAACACAAATTGGTTTCTCCCCTAGAGATATGGTAAAAATTCTCGATATCACTAAAAAATGAACTTGAAAGCATACACTGCTGCTGATGTTGATATATTTCGTTATCCAGCCAGAATTATCATTGCTGGTTATTCGAATAGTGGCAAATCTTATTTCACATCAAAATTAATAAAGTTATATCATGAGAAATTTCATAACATTATAATATGCGGTGTGGGATCTCATCCCTTAGAACAAGAGTCAGAGATATCCCATAAATTATCATTAAGTAAAGATATTATTGATCCACAGAATGTTATTGCATCACCTGATGAAAATACATTAATTATTGTTGATGATCTATTTTTAAAAGCTGGTAACAGCGAAATTATTCAGGAATGTTTTACTAAAGGTAGACATCATAATATAAGCATTATTCTGATTACTCAAAATATATTTCACGGGGGGCGATACAATCGATCCATGGCTTTAAACGCTACTCATTTTTCTTTATTCAAAATGAGAGACCTCGGCCAAATGAATGATTTGGTGAAGCCTCAGAGAACCCCAGATTTATCAAGTTTGATGCACATAAGAGTGGCTGCGCGAAATATAGAATATGTGAAATCCATGTTGGATTTATTAAAAAGGAATCCTTTGGTGAGTTGGGATGAGAATGGTGACCTTCTTACCCCCATAACTGGACGTAATATTATTGAAATATTAAATGTGTTATCAGAAAATAATGTGAAATCAGCGAGAAGAATCGAGTCTAATCACTTATCAGAAATAAAGCATTTATTAAATATATCAGGTATACATTTCGATTTTGTGAGGAATCCAAAAGTGAGAAGACAATTATTGCATAAAGGAGGAGGTGCAACGCGAGAGGAATCATCGTGGATAACATATTAGGTGAGTATATAAGTTCTGTGATTATGTGTTTTTACTCAGTCTGGGCTATAAGAGTGTCGAGATGGCTGAACGCCTTCTATACGCCTGTAGTGATTCCAGTGTTGATTTATTTCCCACCAATACACCCTCGGCTTTCATTAATAAATTATATGATCCCATTATATTAGATAGTAAAATTGATTATGAGGTTGCTCTGAAAAATATAATTTATCCCAAGACACATTATATACCACAAAAGAATTTGAATATATGTATTAAATATGAGAAATCCACATTAAATAAATTTATTCATAAAATTGATATGAGCAAAATTATTGGAGGTGATATGGCGAGGATTTTAGAAGCGATAAATGAGGACATTAATGATAATATGTTAGGCCCAGTTAAAAGAAGTACAGGTATTATCATCCCAAAAAATTCAATTGTATTCACTTATCATCCTGGAATAAACAGAGCAGTTATTAACTTGAAAAAAAGAATTATACTACCATCGAATATTAAAAGCGGTTATGTGGGGTTAGAATTTGATAGAGAAGGATGTGATATGTTGGGGTTCTCAGGTAATGAAACTCTGTATGTCTTTACCAGTAAAAATGAAGTTATTTGTAACGAGTCTGGTGTGAAGGCAGTAAACCCACCCGATCCTGAATCAGGTATTAATTATATGTTAATATATAGTGATCTGATTGATCCCATTAATTTTGGGGATCAGTTGGTATCTCTTTTAGGGGTAGTTGATATTAATACATTAAGATCTAATTACGACCCCACAATGTATAAACCCCTCAATAAAAAGATAATTGATCAAGTGTCTATTAAGCTCGCTGATCAGAAAGGAAGATTAATTCAATATAATGAAAAGTCTTCTACTGTATGTGTACTTCATTTGAGACCTATAAAACGAAAGTGAATGATCAAGTTGAGTTAATATTGTACGACCCGTCAAGATGAGAACGAGTTTCTCTCCTCCTTCAGTGGAATCATTCCTGAAACTCTTTGATACTTCGAGAGTGAAAGGGGGAGGTTTGGATGATATCATATTATATAAAGCTAGAGGGAGGGGTGGGGGATTATTGACATTTCTGAGTGGGATGGCCAGAAAAGCATTACCATTCTTATTGAATACCTTTGCCCCGGGAGTATTACAATATGGACAAAATGTGTTGAACGATGTTAATAGTGGTATTGCATTAAAAAATTCAGCGAGGAATAGAGGTGTAGAAACATTGAAGGGTGTTGGACAAAAATTATTATCCGGAGGAAGTAGAAAAATTGGTTTGAAACGATTGAAAATTAACAATAAAAGAAAATGGAATGTTTAATTACTTTAGTTTATGGTTAGCTTTCATAACGTTAATATGCCGGCTGGTGCTCTATACGTTACACCAGGGGGGCTCAACGCCCCCGTTCCCAGTTATACTCATTCGATAACTGACGGTTTCCCAAAATTACCAGGACACACCATTATTGAATCTTCAATAGCAGCAAGGCGCACCTGTGAAGTATTACCTGTAAATCAGGGTTCTGATAAATTTCTCGAATTTAGAATACAAAGTTCAGAAGGTCATTTTTTAGATTTAACGAGTCTAACAATGGAAATGAACATCAATATAACAAAGGAGGATGGGAGTGCATTGGTGGATGTGGATGGAGATAAGGTGTTATTTGTGAATTCTATAAGTCAAACAATATTCAAATCTGTGTGTTTGTATCTCAATGAACAGATAATAGAGTCGAATCCATTTTATTCATATATGGGTTATATTAAACTGCTTAAGCACTTATCACCGTCGAAATTAGATACATTGGGAAGAATAGCTTTCTTTCGAAATAAGGACACATCGAGTAGTACTATTACAACGAGTGATTTTGACGCTATTAAGAAAGATGAAGGTAAATTATCGAATGAAGTGAATACTTGTTTCCCTTTGATGTTGGATGTGAGTAGTCTCCACGAATATATCTTGGATAGTGTCGAATGTCGATTGAGACTTGAATTGCACTCACCAGCATGGGCAATTATGACACCATTAACTGATAAAAAGTATAAATATAATATTAATTCGATAAAATTATGGATCGATAAAGCTATTCCTTATACGAATGCATTAATTGCATTAAATTCGAGTATGAGGATAAACCCGCAGGGGTGTGAGTATCTATTCAAGAAGACATTATTTAAATCATATATTCTCACCTCGAATCAGACGCAGTTGATCGCAGATAATCCTTGGGGTCAAGTAATACCAGATAAATTATTTATTGTATTAGTTGACATGAAGTCATATGATGGAGGATATAATTTTAATCCATTATATTTTCAACATGAAGATTTAACATATTTCGGGGTAACAGTTAATTCAGAAATGATTATTAATATTGATTGTAAGTTCCCTACCCATGCGAGTAGGTTATATTACGCAACCTTGAAATCTTTGAGTTTGGAGGCTGAGCATCTGATTACATATAAGGCCTTTGTCGAAGGTAGAACTGTATTAGGTGTTGATCTGAGAAGTGAGCAGGTTAAGAATGCCATAGCTGTTGAGAAGAATGGTAATTTGAGAATAGTTATGTCATTTGGTGAACCAAAAGCTGAGAATAGAATTTGTTTGATGTTTGGTGAAACTAATGCGATTTTAAATATAAATGAAAATAGATCAGTAATATTGCATTCGCGAGTATAGACCATGAATTGTGAAGAGATAAATAATGCCTTGAAACATCATACGGGAAGATATGCCACATATATGGGGTGTTTTGCCGCAAATAATATAACCGAAATTATTATGAGGATAGAGGATAAACCGGTAATATTTATCGTAAATATATTGAATGACCAAGATGAAAATATGGGTCATTGGATTACTATATATGTGAATAAACATATGTTAATATGCTTAGACAGTTTTGGAATGGATTTGGAGCATTATACGAATATATATGAGAAAATTATATATAAGAGAAAATTAGTATATGGTATTAATCGAAGGATACAACATGAAAAATCTCTGGTATGTGGGATATACGCCATATATTTTGTGTATAAATTAACAAATTATAATGTAAAGAAAATTTTACCGCATTTATTTAAAGATTTTAGTAGAAATACATTAAAGAATGATCAATATATAATGAAATATGCATATGATCATTTCAATATGCCTCCATGTGCAAGTGTATTTGCTAATAAATCAATGTGGAATTATGAAAATTTGTGTAAAATATTAGAATTATCGTACAGTGGATAGACCTCTGAGAGGCGGGGCATAGGTCGCAGCACTGGTATAAATGGGAGCACTGGGTCACCCGGGCTGGATGTACCGGCGAATCTAGGGTCAAGTTCACTAACACACCAGTCCAGGATGAATCCAACCCAATATTCCGTTGGAGGTGTTTATGAGGAAGGAAGCCAACATCCTTGCTCGTGTTGGAATAATCATCATATTCCCTCTATAGTAAATGGTAAGTCTACCTCATTCTTCTAATATTTTGAAAATGTGTACCTTATTCTTCTAATGTTGAAAATGTGTACCTTATTCTTCTAATGTTGAAAATGTGTACCTTATTCTTCTAATGTTGAAAATGTGTACCTTATTCTTCTAATGTTTGAAAATGTGTACCTTATTCTTCTAATGTTGAAAATGTCTACCTTATTCTTCTAATAATGAAAATGTGTACCTTATTCTTCTAATATTTGAAAAATCTTTTGCCAGGTGTAGATATAATGAGGATGTTAGAAAATATCCGAGAAAATCAGAGGCGACACACTTTTAATTCATTCAATGTAATAAGAGAAAGATATGATTGAGGAGTTGATGAATGTCTTAGTGATGACCCCACCGGAGGTAGTGGGACTCCTACCCTCCCCCCACGGAGAGGGAGCTGCACCTCAAATGATTGTCGATCCTGTCGTAACTGCCACCACGTTGAATGATAATGCGTCTTTTACCCAAAATGCAGTATATGATTCTTCGAGACGTGAAGAATGTAATGTCGATTGTATATGTGATAAGTGCGTATGGACAGAGATGGAATATTTTGTGTTCATTTCCCGACTCCGCCCATAAACTACCCACTGACCTCTCCCCGTCATCTCCCAGAAGTTTATTATATATCGTTGACAGAAGACCCTGATCAAAATGCTCAGAATTTTTTCAATAGTCTTTTACCATGTTAATGTACATGTTACCTGAAATCTTAATTCGTGTTATGTTCATTTTAGTCAATGACTTGACTTACCCGTATGGGGACTTTTTATTGATACCTGAAAAAATGTTAATGTAAGACTGAAACATGATGTTTTCCTATGTTAGTCGAAAATAGTATATTATTAATAAAATAAATAAATGAAAAAATGTGTATTAGTGTTGAACTATCCTTTTAGCTCGTTTAACTTAAAGAGAGACATAGGATGCTTGATTCGAGGAAATATTGTGACGTCACGGGTAAACATCACGTGACCTCACACACTTTTAATTCTTTTAATATAATTTTAGCTCGTTTAACTTAAAAACAGACCCCATAGGGGGTTACCATATCTCTGACTCTCCATAGAGCTCAAGTAAAAAATATCAGAAGTAATATTGAAAAAATGAAAAATTTGAAAAAATGAAAAATTTGAAAAAAATTTGAAAAAAAATTCGAAAAAAAATATATTGAAAAAAAAATCGAGGAGCGGGGGTGATCCGCAGCAGAAGGCGCTGCAGAAGGCAGCTCGGGGCGGCTCGACGCGGAAGGGCGCGGGCGGGGCGCGGGCAAAGGCGCGAAAAAAAAAAAAAAAAATGGGGAGGGGGTCAAGGGCGGGGGGTTCGGGGCTGCTCAGGAGAAAGAAAAAAAAAGGAAACCGGAAGTGGGGGTTGGACAGACCGGAAGTGGGGGGAACGGAAGGGGGCGACCGGAAGTGGGGCGGACCGGAAGTATCTACTTCCGAGCCATACTGGCAGATTCTCTACTACTCTCCAGTGATCGTATAAGGTACATTCCTCCAGTGATCTTATAAGGTACATACCTCCAGTGATCATATAAGGTACATTCCTCCAGTGATCTTATAAGGTACATCCCTCCAGTGATCTTATAAGGTACTTCCCTCCAGTGATCTTATAAGGTACATTCCTCCAGTGATCTTATAAGGTACATTCCTCCAGTGATCTTATAAGGTACATCCCTCCAGTGATCTTATAAGGTACATTCCTCCAGTGATCTTATAAGGTACATTCCTCCAGTGATCTTATAAGGCACATTCCTCCAGTGATCTTTAAGGTACATTCCTCCAGTGATCTTATAAGGCACATTCCTCCAGTGATCTTATAAGGTACATTCCTCCAGTGATCTTATAAGGTACATCCCTCCAGTGATCTTATAAGGCACATTCCTCCAGTGTTCTTATAAGGCACATTCCTCCAGTGATCTTATAAGGTACATTCCTCCAGTGATCATATAAAGTACATTCCTCCAGTGATCTTATAAGGTACATCCCTCCAGTGATCTTATAAGGTACTTCCCTCCAGTGATCTTATAAGGTACATTCCTCCAGTGATCTTATAAGGTACATCCCTCCAGTGATCTTATAAGGTACTTCCCTCCAGTGATCTTATAAGGTACATTCCTCCAGTGATCTTATAAGGCACATTCCTCCAGTGATCTTATAAGGCACATTCCTCCAGTGATCTTATAAGGCACATTCCTCCAGTGATCTTATAAGGTACATCCCTCCAGTGATCTTATAAGGTACATCCTTCCAGTGATTTTATAAGGTACATTCCTCCAGTGATCTTATAAGGTACATCCCTCCAGTGATCGCAACTAATCAGGCAGAAAACAGTTATACTGAGTCAAAAAAAGGGAATTGGTGAGCAAGAACACAACAGTGCCATACTTCCAGAGGGGAACTTAGGCCTAAGTTCATGTGAAATAACAAAAGAGAACAAATATTTGTCAAATGAACGAAAGTCTCCCTGAAAATAAGGTGTAGATATAACTGTTATAGTGAATATCACAGTGGTGCCGTAGTATACAGATAAGTTAATAAATGTTAAAGTGAAGTGTTAGATAAAACTTTGTTTTAGGTGTGGCCATTCATAAATATCCTTTCTGGCCTCTTTTCAGATAGGTACTCTTAACATGATGTGCCCCAAAATACTGTAGCCTAGCCAGTCTAGCCTACTGTGACTTTCATACATGAAACTCATAACGAGTTTCATGTTTGAAATCAATTGCCAGCGGTCGCCGGGTCCTTACCACGCAGGTCAGCTGTATTGATAACTTTAATCTGCTAGTGTACATGACCAAAATCTAGTGATTACATTGATATAAAAGAATTTCTATCGAAATACGAATAGGTGCACAATCTTGAGAAAATACGTAAATTGTCCAGCTCGAAAAATACGATAAACAGTGTCGAGTTGTGAGTTGTCAGTGAACGATTTCAACAACATAAGACCATATATTATCCAGTCAACCATAGTGTAGAAACTTGTTTGGACTGGCCCCTTGTAAGTTGCACTCTGGGCAAGCACTGTTGACACCGACACTCTGAGACACTTCTCTCAGACTTACAAGTGGCTATGGTACAAATTTCTAGCTAATTGCAGTAAGGGGAATCCCACACTGCCTACACAATACAGGAAGGGGGATTACTTACTTGAAAGAAAAGGGTGGGTATGTGTCCTGGTCTTCCTTATATATAACCCTTCCTAACACCATGTGCAGTGGAGAAACTTTGTCTGCAAAAGATGGGATAATTAGTGTCCTGCCTGCACCTCAGAGTTCCCTGGTTCCTTGGGTATCCCTTGAGCAATATATACAGTAAGTAACACTAGCTTCCAGACTTGAACTTAAGAGACGACGCTGGTACATACCAACACAAAGTCGTCCGTCCGCCTAAGACCCACAGATAACTCACTAACGTTTCCCCCAGAAAACTGGCCAGATACTGAGAGAAAGAAAGCCTAGTCTTACTGTAATGGGTCTGGATGGAGGCAGATTTCCACGGTACTTCGGGATCTCCTCCAGGGCCCCAGGACAGATGTTGGGTCACGTGGGGATGCTGTGGTATCACAGCACGTCTTCTCCGTGTGGAGTCTGCTCTGGTAAGAACGTAGTTCACGATTTGTGACCGCCACACTGCCTAGATTCGTGTGGGCTGCCAGTTGTCTCTAGCTAACATAACCTAATGCTTGCCTATTCAGGCCTATAACTACCTATATTAGGGTGCTAGAGCTACAGTATTAATATCTAACGTTGCCTTAATAATCCTAATATTAGTTTCTATCTGTACAAACTTGCCAAAGGTGTTCCTAGGTGGATAAATCTATCAATTAAAATATACACAATAGTCACCTTCAAAAGCTAGAGTGTGTAGTTGTTTTGGTTGGGAGTGGGTTTATAAACTCC
>WNWK01040322.1:0-17034 GCA_009830355.1 Cherax destructor | reverse complement strand
AATTCCAAACACATATACAACAAATTTCCAAGAAAATCTCGAAGACAGTAGGCATATTATCAAAGATACGCTATTATGTACCTCAATCAGCTCTCCTTGCACTATATCATTCACTTATCTACCCGTATCTCACCTATGGAATCTGTGCATGGGGCTCAACAACGTTAAATCACCTTAGACCACTCATAACACAACAAAAGGCCGCAGTCAGAATGATAACAATTTCCCACTCTAGACAGCATACTCCACCAATATTCAAAAGTCTCAAACTACTCACCGTAAAGAACATTCATACTTACTCTTGTGCCTACTACATATATAAAACTTTACACTCTAATATAAACCCTCTGCTCAAAACTCTCCTCACCAACTTTAATAGGACCCATGACCACAACACAAGACACAGATCACTTTTTGATATACCCTGTGTTCATATCAACCTATGTAAAAATTCTATACAAAAAAGGGCCCCAGAATCTGGAATTCATTACCAGTAAATATTAAGATAATCTTGTCTGAAAATCAATTTAAGACTTAACTCAAAAACCACCTACTCACCCAAAACTAAATGATCATACTATAAACTACTTTGAAAAATGCTCATTGTTATGTACTTTCCTATACGATAATCTCAATTTTTAATAATATGTTACTATTATGTTACCCCCTACTCATATTATAAGTTAATGTAAAAAATGCTCAATGTTATTTTTCTTAAGATAATCTCAATTCCATATTATCATTCAAAATCTTAACACCTGTAACAATCCAATATCTAATATCATTATATAATAATTTAAACAGTAAAATTTCATCATATTGTAATTTTGAAAATAATTTTTAACTAGAATAAACTCAATAAATTTCTCTAATATTAAGTACATATTTTTTAAGGACTAGAATAAACTGCCCCTAATGCCATGGCATGTCAGTGGCTCTCCTTGCACTCAATTTACATTGTAACTTCCGATACCCATGTAATCTGCAATGAAATAAAATTTGTTTGTTTGTTTGTTTGTTCATCAGATCCTTTTTTCGATGGAACCTTTAACGAAAATGCTCTTCTTATACTCACTGGTATTCCATACCGTCAGCTCTTTGTTCATTCTTCTCTACATTACACTGCAGCCCGTATCCACTTGAATAAGTGGTATACACTCTGTTCTTTGTATCTCTCCCCTTCTCGGGCATTGTCTATCCCAGTTGTTGCTTTTCTGGTTTCTTCCTTGCCGCCACCCCTTCTGTTACTTGGCGATTTTAACTCACACAATTTTCTCCGGGGGGGGGGGGTCGCACTATGACTCGCATGGCATTCAGTTGGATGCACTTGTTGCTTCTCTCCCCCTCCATGTTTTAAATACGGGTACTCCCACCCATTTTGATCCTTGAACTCATTCTTTATCTTGCATCAATCTCTCCATCTGCTCTTCCTCAACTGTCCTCGACTTCACCTAGTCTGTCCTCCCAGACTTACATGACAGCGATCATTTTTCAATCATCCTTTTGTCTCCTTCGTATTCTCCATCTCCTCGTAGCCCACGCTGGCAATTTGACCGTGCGAATTGGGACCTTTATGCACATCTTACTGCTTTTCATGAGGCTCCTTCCTCGTCCTCCATTGATGAGGTTTTACATCTCTTCTCATCTTCCGTTTTAACCGCAGCTTCACATTCTATCCCCCAAACCTCGGGCAAGCATTCTCAGAAGTGCGTGCCTTGGTGGTCTCCCTGCTTGTGCAGTACGTTGAAACGCCCTGCATGGGGCAGGTACCCGTATAACAGAACCACAGAGGACTCCTTGATTTTAAGCAGAGGAAGCAATTGCTTGCCGTGTCATACATGATGCTAAACACACTTGCTAATGGGATTACGTTTCTACCATCACTTCGGCTTCCTCAATGAGTGCAGTCGGGAAGAAAGTGTGGAAACTGGTGGTAAATTCTTCCCCATACCCGGCTCCTGTTCTTCGGGTTGCCAGTGTCGATATAGCCACCCTCTTTCCGTTGCCACTGAAATTGGTAATCATCTATGCCCCTCGTTCCTTTCTTCTAAGTCTGCCAGCGAATTAAAGCCCTTAGATTTTTCTTCTCTCGGAGAAGAATCTTATAATGTGCCTTTTACCCTTCAAGAACTGGAGGCAACACTCTCCGCTTGCCGATCATCGGCAGCTGGGCCAGATGGCATACATATTCGTATGCTACAGCATTTACATCAGTCAGCTCTTGCAGTCCTCTTATGACTCTTTAATCTTATATGGTCGCAAGGAGTTCTTCCCCAGCTGTGGAAGTCTGCTATTGTTCTCCCTTTTCGCAAACCGGGTACTACAGGACATACCTCCCACTACCGTCCCATCGCTCTTACCAGTACAGTTACCAGTGCAGTTTGCAGTATGTATTATTTGTAATAGGGTTATATATTTAAGTGATTAACTTTGTAGGTAATGTTAAATATTGTGTACAGTGGTCCCTCGGTTTTCGGTCATCTCCAAACTCGAACATTTATGTAAGTGTATTTTCGTAAGTGGTTTTGCAAGTGTATTTTTGGGGGTCTGAAATAGACTAACCTACGTGACATTATTTCTTAATGAAGTAAATTCGTTTGATAATGGCAGTTGAGCAGCATTCTGGAAAGAATTTTCGGCGAAAACCGAGGGTCCACTGTATTTAGTTTTGGGTAAATAGGTGGTTTTTCAGCAGTGTTTTGAATTGAGGTACAGGCAGGGTTTCTTTGGCAATCACAGGTAATAAATTCAAAATTTTTGGGCCTTTAATGTGCATTTAGTTTTTACATAGTGTTAGATGGACACGGGGAACATCGAAGAGTGATCTGTGCCTTGTGTTATGGTCATGTGTCCTGTTAAGGTTTGTTAGGAGAAGTTTGAGTGGTGGAAATGGAAAATGGTTCAGAGGAGGAGGAGGAACAGAGATGGAGGAAGTTGCCTTCTTCAATGATTAAGGAGATTTGTGGAATGTGGAGTAGGGTGCAAGGCTTTATGGATGAATATCACCCTAACATAGCTGTTGCAGGCCGTGCTGGCAACATGTACAATGACAATGTGGTGTCCCATTTCAGGGAAGTTTTAAAGAAACGCCAGACACCGAGCTCCCTGGACAGATTTTTGATTAGAGAGGGTTCCAGTGACTCTCTACCTGGTCCTAGTGGCATTAAAAGAAAAAGGCCAGTAACCCCAGAAAAGAACTTGGTACCTGCAGTGTTAATGGAAGGGAATTCCCCTTCCAAACACTAGCAACTCCTCCATCCTCTCCCCTCCTCCTGTCTTCCACACATCAACAACTCTTCAATAAAAGTAAGTGACATGTTATTGTACTATTATTTCTTTATTTCTCATTGTTTTCTGTGTAATTTAATGTATATTTAACCCCTTGACTGTCGCAACCCTCAATCCTGAGTGCCATTCTGTTGCCGCAAAATATTCGAAAAAAAAAAAATTATTTTTTCTTATCAAAATGTTAAGATTATTTTTCTGATTGTTTTTATCCTAAAAACAGATTTTTGCCATCAATACTTACCGAGATATGGAGGTGTAAAGTTGGCAGAAAATGAGCCACGTATGGCAACAGCGGCGACTGCCGCTCACTCAGTAAACATTTGTTTACTTCCATTCATAGATTTCTTGTATTTTTCACTATTTTCTTATTTTGCGTAACTTATGTGGCCTGTGAGGCCAAGATAAGGTGCAATGTATATATATACATTCGTTGTATCCAACACAATAATAGCATAGACATTAGTATCTTTATATTGTTTACAAAACTTGTTTACACAAATGAACAATACAAAAAAATCTTTATTACTATTGTTCTATAGTATATATACAAATGTACAGTCACTGGACATGTTCATAATAGTTCTGCAGCTTGTGGAACTCTTTGAAACATGCACAGTGGTGTTTTACATTCCTCACACATAAAACGAATGTCTCTGCATTTTTGTGGGTGTTTTTTTGTATATGCACAGACAAAACATCTCTTCTGAGCAGTTTTCTTCAAAATAGTAGCTGGCAGTTGTGTTAGGTAGTTATCCTAGGTTGATGGTCGTCTGGGTCGTCATTCCTTCCTTCCTACATTCCTTCCTTTCTTCCTACATTCCTTCCTACCTTCCTTCATACCTTCCTTCCTTCCTTCCTTCCTTCCTTCTTCCTTCCTTCCTTCCTTCCTTCCTTCCTTCCTTCCTTCCTACCTACCTACCTACCTACCTACCTAAACCCTTCCTACCTCACCTTCCTCTTCCTTCCTTTCTTTCATCTCTTCCTTCCTTCCTTTCTTCCTTCTGGTTTCTATAAATACACACATAGTCACTGGACACGTGCCTAGAACTGCTATAAGCTTCTGGAAGCTGGTTGTTGTGTCTGGGTCATCATTCCGACCTTCCTTCCTTTCTACATTCCTTCTAACCTTTCTTCCTACATTCCTTCCTTCCTTTCATCTCGTCCTTTCTTCCCTCCTTCTGATTTCTATATATACGCATATATAATCACTGGACACTTCATAGAATTGCTATTAGCTTCTGGAAGCTGGTTGTTGTTTCTGGGTCGTCATTCCTTCCTTCCTTCCAACCTTCCTTCCTTCCTTCCAACCTTCCTTCCAACCTTCCTTCCAGCCTTCCTTCCAACCTTCCTTCCTACATGCCTTCCTACATTCCTTCCTACCTACCTTCCTTCCTTTCTTTTATCTCCTTCCTTCCTTCCTTCTGGTTTCTATATATATACGCATATATAGTCACTGGACACTTCATAGAACTGATATTAGGCTTCTGGAAGCTGGTTGTTGTGAGTGTGTGGACTTGTAAATATGCTGAGTCAGGGTGCGGCTGCTGTCAAAATGACATATTATACCACCACTCACCTGTCAACACCCATGGGGTCCCAAGCTCTTCTTCCCCACAGTCCTTTCTACCTACTTACTTACCTAATTACGTACCTACTTATGTACCTACTTACGTACCTACTTACGTACCTACTTACGTACCTACTTGCTTACCTACTTGCTTACCTACTTGCTTACCTACTTACCTACCTACTTGTCTACCTACTTACCTACTTGCCTTCCTACTTACTTGCCTACCTACTTACTTACCTACCTACTTGCCTACCTACTTACCTACTTGCCTTCCTACTTACTTGCCTACCTACTTACTTACCTACCAACCTATTTCTATTGTTCTATAATATATATACACATATAATGACTGGACACTTTCCATCAACTTCCCTTACCGCTTGAAGTGTGTGGACTTCCTCTCATCTCCTTTCTTTCTTTCTTCTTTTGTTCTTTCCTTCCTCTCATCTCTACTTCCTTTCTTTCTTTCCTTCCTTCCTTTCCTCCTTCCTTCTTTACTTCCTTTCATCTCTTCTTTCCTTCCTTCCTTCCTCTCATCTCTTCCTTCCTTACTTTCTTTCTTTTTTCCTTCCTTCCTGTTGGTATCCTGGGCATTGCTTTCGGTCACAAACTCCTCAAAACCATGAAATTCATCTTCAGAGACACTTCCATCTGTGTTAGAGCTATCATTGAGGAAGAAAACAGTCCCAGATGCGCCGGGGAGTCAGATAATTCTTACCGCTAGGCATGCTGAACAAGGACTACTGAAATGGCGTTCCCACAATGCACCACTGGCTGCCCGATTTTTTTTAAACTGCGCACACTGACCACACAGACCCATTCTCTCACATGTAGGCCTACCAGCTTTCTCCTGTTTGATTTGAGGCCGCTAGAATTTAGGCGTATAGATACGTCCGAAACAGTGGCTCGTAAGACGTATATATACGACCGAAACAGTCAAAGGGTTAATGTAGAAACTAAATTTATTTTAATACTTTTAGGTGTCTGGAACGGATTATTTTATTTCCATTATTTCTTATCGGGAAAATAGATTCGGAGTTCGTGATATTCAGTGTTCGCCGGGCCATCTGGAACGGATTAATCACAAACTCCGAGGGTCCACTGTACCTCTCTTGTTCTGTCCCTGTCTGCTGGCCTATAAATCTGCCTCCTCCTCTCCTTTCTGTTAGTGTGACTTTGTAAATGGTCTAAGTCGGACCGAAACGTCGTCATAAGCTCCCCTCTTCTATGTGCGGGTTATTTGTGTATTGTTCCAATCACAGTAATGTGCCTTTTTGTTATTTATTTTTAGATGACTCATTAGTACTATATAACAGAGAGTAGGAGGCAGGGAGTGAAAAGGATAGAGAGGATGGTTGAGGAATGGGAGAAAGCTTGTAAGAATAATTATGAGGAAGGGAAGGGTGCATTTTAAAATTATTTAATTTAATTGTTACAGTAGGTAATGCATTGGCATAACTCCTTCAAATCCTAAGATTTTTCTGACTCTTTGTAACAGGATAGTAAATACATGTTAGAAGAAATGAAAATAACAGAGAATGGACCACTGGTAGTAAAGCTTCATTGGGAAATAAAGATAAGTAATGTTTCCTCCCTCAGTCAAGATATTGAGCTGACTGCCCTTAGTCCTTATCTGACATTCAATAACTGTGTTAAATGGCAAGAAAATCGCAAATTCCTGAAGGTGTCATTTAATACTGACATCATAGCAAGGATGGCCGCCTTTGACACCCAGTTTGGTTACGTTGAGCGTCCAACTCATACAAATACCTCATGGGAGGCAGCAAAGTTTGAAGTTTGTGGACACAAGTAAGTCAAAACTTGAAACTATTTTGATTTATCATTAAAAAATGGAACATTGTCATATAATATACATATTATGTTTAGATTTTACAAATAATGAAAAAAATGTTTTCCTTAATATAAACTTTTCCTTTGATTTTTGATAGGTGGGCAGACCTGTCAGAATATAATTTTGGCATGTCGGTCATAAATGACAGCAAGTATGGATGGTCGGCACGAGGAGGTAAACTCACATTGTCCCTCTTACGATCACCTAAAGCACCAGATGCTCATTGTGACATGGGAACCCATAACTTCAAATATGCCCTGATGCCACACACAGGTTAGTTCTGTGTTCAGACTGCATGAACCAAGGCATAGCAACCTGTCTGTATATGTAATCATTATAGTGCTAGCAATAATTACCCAGTTTGTGTTGAAAAATAACCAATATATATACGTAGTATATATACAGTGGTACCCCGAGTTTCGTACTTTATTCGTTCCAGAAGGCTTTTCGAGTG
Source organism: Cherax destructor (assembly GCA_009830355.1). Lineage (NCBI taxonomy): Eukaryota > Metazoa > Arthropoda > Malacostraca > Decapoda > Parastacidae > Cherax > Cherax destructor. Next base: position 9,870 of record WNWK01040322.1, on the reverse strand, counting down.
CAATTACCGAACAAATTTGTTCCCATAAGGAATAATGTAAATTAGATTAGTCCGTTTCAGACCTCCAAAAATACACTTACAAAAGCACTTACAATAGTACACTTACATAATTGTTCGAGTTGGGAGCAGTACGAAACTCGGGGTACCTTGGGGTCCACTGTACAGTAGGGCCCCACTTATATGGCAGGTTAGGTTCCAGGCTAGTGCTTTAAAGCAGACATCGCCGAAAAGCAGAACACCATTTTTTTCCACTTATAAATGCATATAAATGCCAGACAACAAGCTTACACTAACTTGTATTAAGTTAGCAATAACACTAGGCATTAAAAAACACAATAAAAAGTAAGATACACACAGAGTACACTTATTACTTACCTTAAAGTATTAACATTGATGTGTGAGAGGTGAGTGGCAGGGTATTGTCTAAAACAAGTAAAACATTAAAAGGAATTTTCTTTTTCTTGCAGTAAGCCTCAACTGTAGGCTTAAAATAGTCTGTGAACCAATTTATGAAAAGATCAGTAGTCATCCAAGCTTTCGAATTTGATTTATAATAAACAGGGAGGCTACCTTTTGCATAGTTCTTTAGGGCCCTAGGATTCTCTGAGTGATAAATTATCATAGGTTTTAACTTGCAATCCCCAGCAGCATTAGCTCCTAGCAAGAGTGTTAGCTGACACTCTTGGGTTATCCTGGGTTCTTTACACATATGCTGCTATATGTAACTGTATTTGATGGCTATCTCAGCAATCAAAATATACCTTGTTAGTAAGTTTATTCAGGTACAGTGGTCCCTCGACTTTCAGTCATAATCCTTTCCAGGAGGTAGACCTTAACTCGAATTACTCGAAAGTCAAAACCTTATTTCCCATAAGAAATAATGTAAATACAATTAATCCGTTCCAAACACCCAAAAATATTAAAAAATAATAAATTTAAATGATTTTAATTATATTTCTACATACACAAAACAACATTATTAACACATAATAATAAATACATAATAAATAATAAATAATATTTACTTACCTTTGTTGAAGAGAGTTGCTGGCATCTGGAAGATAGGGAGGAGGACAGGGAAAGGGGTTAGTGTTTGGAAGGGGAATCCCCCTCCATAAGGACTTCAGGTAACGAGTCCCTCTCTGGGGTTACTTGCCTTCTTTGTCTTTTAATCCCACTAGAACCAGCTTGAGAATCACTAGACCCCTGTCTAGAAAAGTAACTGTCCAGAGTGCTCTATTTCTGGCACCTCTTTAACATTTTCCTGAAGTGGGACAAGGTTCTGTCACTGAACATGTTGTAGATATGGCTTGTTTCAGCTTGCTCAGGGTGGTGTTTTTCAACAAATGTCTGCACCTTAGTCCACATAGAACAAATTTCCTTAATCTCTGAAGAAGTTACTACCTCACCCTGTCCATCCTCCTGTGAATCAATTTCCTGTTCTGTCGTCTGATGCTGTTCCTGATGAAGCTCTTTCAGCTCTTCAGTGGTTAGGTCTACCCTGTGGTCCTCCACCAACTCTTCCACATCCTCACCACTCACCTCCAACCCCAGGAACTTGCCCAATTCCACAATATCTTCCACAACAGGCACAGGGTCGTCAGGGTCAGCCTCAAATCCATCAAAATCCCTCTTTTCAACACAATCCAGCCACAGTGGTCTCCAAGCAGAGTTCAAAGTCCTGGAAGTCACTCCCTCCCAAGCCTTACCTATAAGGCCTATGCAATGGAGGATATTGAAGTGATCTTTCCAGAACTCTCTTAGGGTCAACTCAGTGTCCGAGGTCACTTCAAAGCACTTTTCAAACACTGCTTTGGTGTACAGTTTTTTGAAGTTAGAAATGACCTGCTGGTCCATGGGCTGGATGAGAGGAGTGGTGTTAGGAGGCAAGAACTCAACTTTTATAAAACTGAAGTTGTCAGACAAATAGTCTTCCAAGTTGTGAGGATGAGCAGGAGCATTGTCCAGTAGCATAAGGCACTTGAGTGGCAATTTCTTTTCCAGGAAGTATTTCTTCATACTAGGGCCAAACACTGCAGTGAGCCATTCCACGAAAAATGGCATCGTGACCCATGCCTTGGTGTTAGCCTTCCAATACACACACAAATTATTCTTGTTAACATTGTGTTTCTTGAACACTCTGGGATTTTCAGAGTGATACACCAGTAAAGGCTTCACTTTAAAATCCCCACTAGCATTACCACACAATATGAGAGTTAGCCTGTCTTTCATAGGCTTGTGTCCTGGCAGTGCCTTTTCCTCATGAGTAATGAAGGTCCTGTTTGGCATTTTCTTCCAAAACAGGCCTGTTTCATCACAATTAATTAAGCACTTGTTGGGGTTCGAATTTTTCAGTGTCTACAAACCCCTTGAATTCCTGCACAATTTTTTCAGCTGCACATTTGTCTGAGCTGGCTGCCTCACCACGCCTCACAACACTGTGTATGCCACTACTTTTCTTAAATCTCTCAAACCAGCCTTTGCTTACTTTAAAATCACTCGCATCACCACTGGTTTCAGGCATTGTCTTGACAAGATCTGCGTGCAACTGCCTTGCCTTTTTACAAATTATCGCCGTGGAAATACTATCACCCGCTATCTGTTTTTCATTGATCCACACCCCCAACAACTTCTCAACCTCATCCACTGTTTTCGATCTATTTTTCGTTAACATATCAACACCTTTTGCAACATTAGCTTCCTTGATTTCTTTTCTCTTTGCCAGGATAGAGGTGATAGTAAATGTGTTTTTGTTGTACATCCTAGCAAGCTCACTCACGTATGCCACTCTCATATTTTTCTACAATCTCCTTCACTTCGATGGTGTTCCTCACTTTCTTTACCACAAGGGTGCCACTAGGAAGCTTCTTTGGACCCATGGTGACTTATTTCACAGTGACAATCACTAAACCAGCAATAAACAGAATAATTTTATTGTGAAATGTTTGAAAGAGCACGCTGGGTAATGTTCTCTCAATGGTAAACAACTCTAGACTGGTGTCCTGTGCAGCGAGGCGCGCAAGCGCGGGCAGGCGGACAGGTCTGGTACCGGACCGATAGTTGAGGGAATGACCGATAGACGAGGGAAAAATTGACCGAAAAAAGTGCTCGATAGTCAGAATCACCGAAAGTCGAGGGACCACTGTACACACAAATACAGTTACATAGATTATCATACATAGCAGAATATGCGTAGAGAACCTAGGATAACCCAAAAAAGTCAGTTCACTCAGTTTAATCATTTCTAACTTGGCACTTAAAGTAAGAGGCTTACGACTCCTCTTTTTATCACAACTAAGCTTAGACGCCATAGTCAATGAGAGCCAACTAGGTAACGAAAGAGTAAACGAGAGTGAGAACGAGATACGGAGTTCAAAGTAAAAACACAAACTGAACAGGTAGTGGGCGATCACTCGGTCAGGCAAAATGAATGCGATTAATACGTGTCCACTTTTAGTTCATTCACATACGTTTGTAAGAGTTTGTGAAACTTTTACCTCAAAATAATTTTGTTTATTATAATAATAATTACTTCACAATACAAATACACTTACATTGTGTACAAGTTGTACAAGTTATTACAGAATACACAAACAGCAACACTCCCATTCTCATGCAACACTATTTTTAGAGTTAATGATAGTATTATTATTATTATTATTATTATCATAATAAAAAAGAAGCACTAAACCCACAAGGGTTGTGAATAGCTATATATAGAGTGTAGGCATATGAAAGGAATATTTTTCTACAGTTATCCTTCACTATTTGACTAGAGAAAACGTAATTCTTCCAACACTCCTACAAAGCCGCTTGGTAAACAAATCTCATATTTGTCAATTTTTATTCTGTGGGTGTAGTATGTATCATGTTTATATGATATGTAACGTGTTTTTTAAATAATTTTGAAGAAAATATCATAGATGAATTAATGAAAATATCTATATTAACGTAAAATAAGACATTTAATGTTCCCAAGAGTGATTATTATTAGTATTACATAATGTTTTCCCTCCGCCTGGCAACCACACCTCCATAGCATATAAACAGCATGTTTATATGCTTTGTAACGTGTTTCTTGTATAATTTTGAAGAAAATATCATAGATAGATTAATGAAAATGTCTATATTAACATAAAATAAGACATTTAATGTGCCCAAGAGTGATTATTACATAATAGAGAGATGTGCTCATGGAAAATGTAAACAAACCGGGTGGCACACGCCGTATCTGAAAGATTTCTTGCCGTATACAAAAGTTTTGGTCATAATTTGAACTTGCCGTATGAACGGAACGCCAAAAGGCGAAACGCCAAAAAGCGGGGCCCCTATTGTATATATACAGTGGACCCCCGGCTAACGAAAGGTTTAGATAACGAAAAAATCGCTTAACAAAAGCTTTTTTCGCTCTTGGATAGTGAAAAAAGCTCGGATAGTGAAACGTATTAGACCTGTCTGCCTGCTCCACGCCTGCGCAGGACGCCCGCCAGTGAAGCGTTGTTTACCATTGAGAGAAGATTACCTAGCGTGCTCTTTCAAACATTCACAATACATTTGGTGTCTTTTTTGGTGGTACGTATATAGTGATTGTCACTGTGAAATAAGTCACCATGGGTCCAAAGAAGCTTCCTAGTGGCACCCCTGTGGTAAAGAGAGTGAGGAACACCATCGAACTGAAGAAGGAGATTGTTGAAAAATATGAGAGTGGCGTACGTCTGAGTGATCTTGCCAGGATGTACAAGAAAAGTGCATCTACTATCGGCACTATCCTGTCAAAGAGAAATGAGATCAAGGAAGCTAATGTTGCAAAAGGGGTTGATATGTTAACGAAACAAAGATCGAAAACAGTGGATGAGGTTGAGAAGTTACTGATGGTGTGGATCAATGAAAAACAGATAGCGGGTGATAGTATTTCCATGGCAATAATTTGTGAAAAGGCAAGGAAGTTGCACACAGATCTTGTCAAGACAGTGCCTGCAACCAGTGGTGAGGCGAGTGATTTTAAAGCCAGCAAAGGCTGGTTTGACAGGTTTAAGAAATGTAGTGGCATACACAGTGTTGTGAGGCATGGTGAGGCAGCCAGCTCAGACAAACGTGCAGCTGAAAAATTTGTGAGTGAATTTAAGGGGTTCGTAGAGGCTGAAGAATTCCTCCCTCAACAAGTGTTTAATTGTGATGAAACAGTCCTGTTTTGGAAGAAATCCCAACAGGACCTTCATTACTCCGGAGGAAAAGGCACAGCCAGGACACAAGCCTATGAAAGACAGGCTAACTCTTATGATGTGTGCCAATGCCAGTGGTGATTTTAAAGTGAAGCCTTTACTGGTTTATCACTCAGAAAATCCCAGACCCTTCAAGAAACACAGTGTTGACAAGAATAAATTGTGTGTGCATTGGTAGGCTAACACCAAGGCATGGGACAATACGGAGATTTTCAAGGAATGGTTGACTGGAGTGTTTGGCCCTAGTGTGAAGAAATACCTCCTGGAAAAGAAATTGGGACTCAAGTGCCTCCTGGTACTGGACAATGCTCCTGCTCATCCTCACAACTTGGAAGAGTTGTTGCCTGATGAGTTCAGTTTCATCAGAGTGAAGTTCTTGCCTCCTAACACCACTCCTCTCATCCAGCCCATGGACCAGTAGGTCATTGCAAACTTCAAGAAACTGTACACCAAAGCAGTGTTTCAGAAGTGCTTTAATGTGACCAATTACTCTGAATTGACCCTAAGAGAGTTCTGGAAAGATCACTTCAATATCGTGCATTGCATAGGCCTTATAGGTAAGGCTTGGGAGGAAGTGACTTCCAGGACTTTGAACTCTGCTTGGAGACCACTGTGGCCGGATTGTGTTGAAAAGAGGGATTTTGAAGGATTTGAGGCTGACCCTGACGACCCTGTGCCTGTTGTAGAACATGTTGTGGAAGATATTGTGGCATTGGGGAACAGCCTGGGGTTGGAGGTGAGTGGTGAGGATGTGGAAGAGTTGGTGGAGGAGCACAGGGTAGAGCTAACAACTGAAGAGCTGCAAGAGCTTCATCTGGAACAGCAACAGACCACAGCTGAGGTTATTGCTTCACAGGAGGAGGGAGAGAAAGAGAAGGAGGTGTCTTCTTCAGAGATTAAGGAAATTTGTTCAATGTGGAATAAGGTGCAGACATTTGTTGAAAGACACCACCCTGAGCAAGCTGAAATGAGCCTTCTGTGCAACCACTTCAGTGACAGAGCCATGTTGCACTTCAGGAAAGTATTAAAGTCGCCAGAAACAGAGGACTCTGGACAGTTATTTTTCTAAGAAGAGTTCTAGTGACTCTCAAGCTGGTCCTAGTGGCATTAAAAGACCAAGAAGGGAAGTAACCCCAGAGAGGGCTTTGACACCTGAAGTCCTTTTGGAGGGGGATTCCCCTTCCAACCACTAACACCCTGCCCCTGTCATCCACCCTATCTTCCAGATGCCTGCAAGTCTCTTCAATAAAGGTAAGTAAATGTTATTTATATATTTTGTGTGAATATTTTTTTGTGGAACGGATTAATTGTATTTACATTATTTCTTATGGGAAATAGGGGTTCGGATTATGAAAGGTTCGGGTTGAAAAATAGCTCCTGGAACGGATTAATTTTGTTAACCGGGGGTCCACTGTACAGTGGTCCCTCGGTTTTCGCCGAAAGTTCGTTCCAGAATGCTGCTCAAGTGCCATTACCGAACGAATTTACATCCTTAAGAAATAATGTCACGTAGTTTAGTCTATTTCAGACCCCCAAAAATACACTTGCAACAGCACTTACGAAAATACACTTACATAAATGTTCGAGTTTGGAGATGCACGAAAACGGAGGGACCACTGTATATATATACAGTGGACCCCCAGTTTACGTTATACTCCTAACTCGAACAATTATGTAAGTGTATTTTTGTAAGTGCTTTTGTAAGTGTATTTTTGGGGTCTAAAAGGACTAATCTAATTTACATTATTCCTTATGGGAAAAAATTCGTTCGGTAACGGCACTTGAACAGCATTCTGTAACGAAATAATGATGTAATCCGGGGGTCCACTGTATATATATATACACAGGTCTCCCTCAACATTCGCGTTTTCCACTTTCACGGGCTTCACACATTCGCGAATTCCCGGCCGCCAAATTCCCACCCACCAAATCATATTTAAGTTCCCCGCCACCCGAGCGTCCCTACTACCTTCCCTCTGACCCAGCAGCCAGCCAGCCCGCCCACCACTCACTCACTGAGTGTTTTGTTTGTTCATTATTTGTTATTAAACTACAGTATAACATGTATGTAGTACTATATAGTACAATATTTTACTATGTTTTAATGTGTTTTATGATTGTTCATGGTTCAATAGGTTAATGAAGCAGTAAGTAATGAATGTACTAAATAAAGGTTATCTATCTATTGCATTTATTCCAAATTGATATCAGAAACACGATAAATACCCTAGAACTGTAATAAAGACGCTGAAATGAATAATATACTATGCCATATTATATGAGGGGTAAGAGAAGCAAGCAAACAAGCCGCCACTCAGAGATGTTTACATCAAGATAAACATGCCTAAATCACTCTTGTCATAAGAACAAATGCAAAAATAGCATTTATTATTTTTAGAATAATAATAATTTATAATAATTGATCTGGAGCACTTTAAATGTCATCAGTATTTGGTAGCTGACATTTAGAGCACTCCACAGCAATTATTATTTATTATTATTATTATTATTATTATTATTATTTCCCTACAATATATTGTAGGGAAATAATAATAATAATAATAAATAATTAATAATAATTGCTGTGGAGTGCTCTAAATGTCAGCTACCAAATACTGATGACATTTAAAGTGCTCCAGATCAATTATTATAAATTATTATTATTCTAAAAATAATAAATGCTATTTTTGCATTTGTTCTTATGACAAGAGTGATTTAGGCATGTTTATCTTGATGTAAACATCTCTGAGTGGCGGCTTGCCTGCTTGCTTCTCTTACCCCTCATATAATATGGCATATATTATTCATTTCAGCGTCTTTATTACAGTTCTAGGGTATTTATCGTGTGTCTGATATCAATTTGGAATAAATGTAATAGATACATAACCTTTATTACTAATATTAGTGTAATTACACAACATTTTATTAGTGCTAAGGCTAACATCCACCACCCATGATGACTCACCAGACACTGACTTACTGCTCGCCTCTCCCTCCCTCCAATAGCTCCTCCCACTTCGTAACAATGTTAGATGGTGAATTTAATGTATTTTTCTGTTAGCTTAACTTGTTGTATGTGTATTTTACTTTTTTATTGTTTTCTGTAATATATGAGTTATGCAAATTAAAATAAAGTTATCAACTTGAAGTTTCATTTTTATTTTATTTTTTTTTCTAATGTACAGTGGTCCCTCGGTTTTCGCCGAAAATTCGTTCCAGAATGCTGCTCAAGTGCCATTACCGAACGAATTTACTTCCTTAAGAAATAATGTCACGTAGGTTAGTCTATTTCAGACCCCCAAAAATACACTTGCAACAGCACTTACGAAAATACACTTACATAAATGTTCGAGTTTGGAGATGCACGAAAACCGAGAGACCACTGTATACATATTTAATTCAACATTTGGCAGCATTACAAAGTGGGCGGAGCTACAGCAGGTGGAGAAGCAGCAGTGTGTCAGTAACTCTTGATTCCCCATGACACTTCACAACACTATAAAATACATATTGTATAATTATACTATTACAGGCCTCCCTCCACAGCCAGCTCATGTCAAAATAGCATGTATATAGTACATTATTTTATGATGTTTTCATGTGTTTTATGATTGTTCATTGTTCAATAGGTTAAGAAAGCAGTATTGTATTATATTTCCCTACAATATATTGGGGCACCAAACATTCGCGATTTTTCAACATTCGCGAGGCTCTTGATTTCCTAACCCTCGCGAATGTTGAGGGAGACCTGTACAGTGGACCCCCGGTTTACGGTAGGCTCCAAACTCGAACAATTATGTAAGTGTATTTTTGTAAGTGCTTTTATAAGTGTACTTTTGGGGGTCTAAAAGGAATAATCTAATTTACATTATTCCTTATGGGAACAAATTCGTTTGGTAACGGTACTTGAACAGCATTCTGGAATGAATTAATAACGTAAACTGGGGGTCCACTGTACAGTGGACCCCCGGATTTCGTAATGCTTCCAACTTGAACAATTACAGTGGACCCCTGAGTAACGAGCAAAATTCATTCCAGAAGCCTTCTCAAGTGCCATTACCGAACAAATTTATTCCCTTAAGAAATAATGTCAAGTAGGTTAGTCCATTTCAGACCCCCAAAAATACACTTACAAAAGCACTTACAGTATTATACTTACATAATTGTACGATTTCCGGGGTGCTCGTTACTCGGGGGTCCACTGTATGTAAGTGTATTTTTGTAAGTGCTTTTGTAAGTGTATTTTTGGGGGCCTGAAATGGACTAATCTAATTTACATTCATCCTTATGGGAATAAATTAATTTGGTAATGGCAATCGAACAGACTTCTGTATATATACAGTAGACCCTCGCTATTTGAACACTCCAAACTCACCCTTTTATGTAAGTTTATTATTGTAAGTGCTTTTATAAGTGTATTTTTGGGGGTCTGAAGTTGATTAATATAATTTACATCATTCTTTATGGGAATAAATTCGTTTGGTAACAGCACTTGAACAGCATTCTAGAATGAAGAATGTTCGAATAGCGAGGGTCCACTGTACATGCAGTCTCTCCTCACTTAACGATGGAGATAGGGGCCTAAGACCCCGTCGGTAAACGATTTCGTCGCTAATCGAGGAATCACCCCATACTGACACTTCAAAAG
>WNWK01040321.1:0-17034 GCA_009830355.1 Cherax destructor | reverse complement strand
ATGAATATACCACAACATTATTAGTGGAGGCTGCCCTGATCCTCCAGACTTTTTTGATCCACACAAAAAATTGTGCTGCCCTCTCACTGGATGACATTATTATAAGTCATGGGGGCTCTGGTGGTCTGGTGGCTAAAGCTCTCGCTTCACACGGCGAGGGCCTGGGTTCGATTCCCAGCCAGGGCAGAAACATTGGGCGTGTTTCTTTACACCTGTTGTCTATGTTCCCCATCAGTAAAATGGGTACCTGGGTGTTAGTCGACTGGTGTGAGTCGCATCCTAGGACACTGACCTAATCTGCCCGAAATGCTCAGCATAACAAGGGACTTTCTATATAGTAGTATGTCATTGATGTCAGCTAGGCCTGTATACCATGTACATGTACTTGTAGTAAATAAAGATATTATTATTATTATAAGTGCTGCATAACACCTTCATGGTTACTATTACACCATGAGTATAACCCAATTATTTATTATAGAAATTATTCTCACTAAGGAAACAATGTGATATATATTATATGAAATGAGATAAGGAAAATATAAATCTATAAATAATTTAAAATAATGTGCATATTAAGGGGATAGCGCGAACGCAGTCTCCTGCTAACAAAAATTTCACCCTCGAGTTAACCACATTTGGGTTAATCGCAGGGGTCAGCAACACCGGAGTGTAATGGTGAGCCTCGCCCTGGGAAAACCGCCTTCGTGATCACGGTATCTCCCGTGCCAGGTAAGTATGATCTGAACTGAATACTCTCAGGTAAGAGCCTTCGGGAGGGCGAATGTGAAGAGAGGACAGACAAAGAATAGCTGATGAGAGGAAGATCTTGAGTCGGAGATAAAGAGCCAGGGCTAAACCCAGCTGCGTAGCGTTGTGAGGCGATGAATGATGGCAGAATCGAAGACCAGGGTGTGTGCAGTGCTCGCTGGTTCGCTGGGCGTCAGGTGAGCGGGGCTCGGTGAGGGCAGAGTGTAGAGAGCAGGGTGGTTTCAGTGCTCTCTGGTTTGTTATCGAATCGATATGGCCGAGAATCGACGAGATGGGGAAGGAAGAAGGATTAGGAAGGATGGAAATACTGGAAAAGGATGGGATGGTGGAAGAGGAAGGGAAGGAAAGATCAGTGTCCCAACCACTGTGGAGCAGGTGGTACGGATGTACTGCAAGCGATGACTCAGCAGGGTGGTGGACGGTAGTGCTGGCTCATGGGAGCGAGGAGGGCGGCAATGCGGCAGGGCGGCAGGGTGGCAGGGCAGAGCAGGTAGGCAAGGACGAGAGAGGGCAGGCACACTGCACAGTGATGTGGTGGAGAAATCACTGAGTTCCATTCACCAGCAAGGTGAACTGTCTAGGTGAGATGTGTTTTACTCTAATTAAACATAAGAAGAACATAAGAAAGGAGGAACACTGCAGAAGGCCTACTGGCCCATACAAGGCAGGTCCATATCAAACCCACCACTACCTAAGAATTTATTCCCGTACTCACGACACCAATCAAACCCAGCCCCTCCCACTCATATATTTGTCCAATCTCTTTTTAAAGCCACCCAAGGTCCTAGCCTCTATCACAGTACTCGGAAGATTGTTCCACGCATCTACAACTCTGTTCGAAAACCAGTACTTGCCTATGTCCTTTCTAAATCTAAATTTATCCAATTTAAATCCGTTATTTCTGGTTCTTACTTGGTTCGATATCCTCAGTATTTTATTAATATCTCCTTTGTTTATGCCCATCATCCACTTATACACCTCGATGATATCTCCCTCATTCTACGTCTCTCCAGAGAGTGGAGATTCAACGCTCTAAGTCTATCTTCATACGGGAGATTTCTTATACTGTAAATCATTTTAGTCATTCTTCTTTGTATGTTCTCCAATGAATCTATATCCATCCTGTAGTAAGGAGACCAAAACTGAGCTGCATAATCCAAATGAGGTCTCACTAGTGATGTATAGAGCTGTAAAATAACTTTTGGACTTCTGTTGCTTATACTTCTTGAAATAAATCCTAGTAATCTGTTAGCCTTATTGCGCACACTTAGGCACTGTTGTCTTGGCTTTAAATTCCTGCTTACCATGACTCCCAAGTCTTTTTCACATTCTGTATGATCAAGCTCTACTTCACCTAGTTTATAAATTCGAGGGATATTTTCATTACCAAGGACTAGTACCTTACACTTGTCCACATTGAACTTCATCTGCCACTTTTCAGACCAAGACATTAATTTGTCCAAATCCTCCTGGAGTTCACTGGTATCCTCCTCAGAATGAATCATACGGCCTATTTTTGTATCATCAGCAAATTTACTCATGTCACTTGCAATTCCTTCATCAAGGTCATTTATGTAAATTATGAACAACAACAAGACAGGATGTTGAAGGTCACTTATAATGTTGTAATAATATTGGTAGAATTACCGACAATATGTTAAGTAAAAGGACACAAATGCAACTAATGTGACATTTTATTGTGGCAACGTTTCGCTCTCCAGGAGCTTTCTCAAGCCGTGACAAGCGTTACATGGACACAGTGGGCTATTATATACTCTCAAAGTGAGGTGAAATACTAGTGGTGGTCGAGGTAGTAGTGATAAGTAGTAGTAGTAGTAGTAGTAGTAATACAATAAGGTAGAACAATCAATATGCACATGAGTAAAAGGTGATAAAACAAATACTTGGGTAGTATAACAATAGGTTAGACAAATATTACTGGAGGTTGAAATATAGAAGGCCTGTAGGAGTGTTCCACATCTACGATGTGCTTGTGTTGAATTAGCAGGAGAGACTATGTGCTGGTATGGTTAACTGTTTTCAGGAGGATTCTTGCTAAGACTTCAGAGATGGTGAAGCTGCCTTTGTTTTGTTTAATTGTGTTAGAAACAGAGATAAGTGCTGATTCAAGGCATTTGCGTCTACGGAAATTAGTTTCTTTGAATACTAGTCGGGCGTCTTTGAATTTCATGAGATGATTGTTGGAATTTCGGTGTTGTACGCAGGCGTTGTTGAGGTTATCGTTTCTGCATGCATTAATGTGTTCATTGATGCGTGTTTCGAGGTTTCTTGCTGTTTCTCCTACATAAATTCTGTCGCAGCCTCCACAGGGTATAGTGTAGACCCCTGCGTTGACTGGTTCATGGTGCTTGGATTTAGTCCTGGTTAGATCCTTAATAGAAGTACTGGAAGCAATGGCGACTCTAGTGTTAGCTTGTGCAAATACTTTAGAAATGTTGGATGCAACCTGGCTGTTGGGAAGAACTATAACTTTGTTTGGAGTGGTGTTGACGCGTGGAGAATTAATGATCTGAAGAGCTCTTTTCTTGCAATCTTTGATGAAAAAGGAAGGAAAATGTAAATCAGTGAAGGTTTGGTGAATGTATGTACATTCCTCGTCAAGAAACTCAGGACTACAAATTCGGTAAGCTCTTAGGAAGAATCCGATGATGATGCCTCTTTTGGTCTTAGTATCTTGACTGGAATAGAAGTGTGTGAGATCATTTTTATTTGTAGGTTTCGGTAAACTTGAAATTTTAGGTTGTTATCTACTTTGTGGATGAGGACGTCTAGAAAGGGTAGTTTGTCATTGGACTCTTCTTCTAGTGTAAACTGGATCGCCGGTTCAACTGCGTTGAGCCTAGCCTGAAGATTCCGTACATCAAAACGTTTGGGAGTTATTACGAGGACGTCGTCTACGTAACGTACCCAAGTGACGCTTGAGGGTATGATGTTGGCGAAGTGTTCAGCCTCTAGGTGTTCCATGTACAAGTTAGCTAAGACGGCACTGATGGGGGACCCCATTCCCATGCCGTATGTTTGTTTGTAGAGCCTGTTATTGAAAGAAAAACAGTTGAAATTAACACAGAGTTCAATAAGGTCAACAAAATCTCCGGGAGGTAGAGGAAGGTTAAGGTCCTGATTGACTTTACGTCGTAGAACCTCGATGGCTTGTGTGGTAGGTACTTTAGTGAAGAGGGAAGTCACGTCCAAACTGCTTAGTTTCTTGTTTCGGATGGAGAGATTTCGGATGCGGTTGAGAAGGTCGCCTGAATGTTTAAGATGAGCGGGGCTGATGGTCCCCAGAAGGCAGGAAAGATGTTTGGCAAGAACTCCGGCTAGTTTGTGTGGTGCACTGCCTATACCTGATGTGATTGGTCTGAGAGGAATATTATGCTTATGGGTCTTGGGTAAGCCATACATGTGTGCTGGTTTAGGGTTGCTGGGTATCAAGTACAGAAGTTTCTTTCCTTCACTGGTGCGTTTCAGTATTTGTCTGGTTTTATATAGGAAATCTTTAGTGAGTGTTTCCCACTGTTGTGTGTTGATGGGTTCGTAAGTGGATTGGTCATTCAAGAGGTCCATCATTTTGGTGTTCTATTCACTGGTATTCACCAGGACTAAATCCAAGCACCATGAACCAGTCAACGCAGGGGTCTACACTATACCCTGTGGAGGCTGCGACAGAATTTATGTAGGAGAAACAGCAAGAAACCTCGAAACACGCATCAATGAACACATTAATGCATGCAGAAACGATAACCTCAACAACGCCTGCGTACAACACCGAAATTCCAACAATCATCTCATGAAATTCAAAGACGCCCGACTAGTATTCAAAGAAACTAATTTCCGTAGACGCAAATGCCTTGAATCAGCACTTATCTCTGTTTCTAACACAATTAAACAAAACAAAGGCAGCTTCACCATCTCTGAAGTCTTAGCAAGAATCCTCCTGAAAACAGTTAACCATACCAGCACATAGTCTCTCCTGCTAATTCAACACAAGCACATCGTAGATGTGGAACACTCCTACAGGCCTTCTATATTTCAACCTCCAGTAATATTTGTCTAACCTATTGTTATACTACCCAAGTATTTGTTTTATCACCTTTTACTCATGTGCATATTGATTGTTCTACCTTATTGTATTACTACTACTACTACTACTACTACTTATCACTACTACCTCGACCACCACTAGTATTTCACCTCACTTTGAGAGTATATAATAGCCCACTGTGTCCATGTAACGCTTGTAACGGCTTGAGAAAGCTCCTGGAGAGCGAAACGTTGCCACAATAAAATGTCACATTAGTTGCATTTGTGTCCTTTTACTTAACACTTATAATGTTGTCGAGGGTCAGGAGTGGTGTGGTATTACAGCTGAACTTAACAGTTCCATCGTGGAGATGTTGAGTAAGGTCCTTAGGCATCATTGCCGTGGGAAATTGTCGAGTAGTAAAGAAACTTACACCATGCATGATGCATGGTGGAAGTGTTGGATTGGAAGGGCTGGAAGACGCAGTCTCTGATTGGTTCGAGGTAGTAGGAGATGAATGGTTCTCATTGGTGGAAGGTAGTTGTGGCGAGACTGGCAGGGAGGCAGCTGATTGGTTCTCGGTAGGAGTGTGAGGTGGTGGTGAGCTCTCATTGGTTGTTGTTGGCGTGACGTCAGTGGCTGATGTTGGTGGTGGTGGTGGTGGTGCGGCCGCTGGGCCACCAGCAGGTAAATTTATGTCGTCAATATGCTGGGTATTGTTGAGTATCACAGAAGATGGTGGAGAATCTGGAAATTTGAACTCTGGCATGTTGTTTAATTTGAAGAGTTCGTTGATGGAGGTGTTGAACGTCCCAGGAACAGCAGCATTATGCATATGAGCATAGACCATACAGTAGTAGATGGTGGTGGGGTCACTGGCAGGTGCGATGCTGGTAGTAGTAGGTTGCGTGGAGGCTTGAAGAATTTTAGTTGTGGTAGCTTGTAATTTTGTAATTGCAGCATAGGTGGGAGATTTTGAAGATGACTTTTTCTGTGCTGCTTCTTGGGTCTTCTTCAGAATGTCTTTGCGAGTGGGACACTTAGCAGCAAGTGTGTGATGATCGTTGCTTTTACAGTTGAGGCAAGATGGTGTTGGTGGAGCAGCGACGTTGCATGATCTAAAATCATGTCCTTCACTACTACATGTAGTGCAAAACTTCTTTTCCTTCACAGGACAGTCGCTGGTGTTATGTGAATACGAGTAACAGGTCCAACAGTGAGAAATGTAGTGGAATCTCTCAGCTTCGATGCAGGTGGGGCTGACGAAGTAATAATATACAGCCAGTCCGTCGGCTAATGCAGTGGCAGCCATGTTGACGTCGGTAAACGTGACCTTGAGCATGGAGGAAGCTGTAGGTATTTTCATGATGCTCTCCACTGTGGCCCATGAGTTTTGATCTTCAATGGATGTCTTGAGTTCGTCGATAGGTTGAACTGTAAGAAGCTTATCAAGTTTCTTAAGGAAAACTGTTCTTCTTGCCCTGAGAGCTGGAGATGATATGACAGTAAATCCTCGTTCAGAGAGAGTGGTGGTGGCTGTTGTAGTGAGTAGCTTCTCTGCATCTTCATCATCGTTGCAGACAACAATAAATGCTTCTTTCAAGGTCAATATGGTGTTGAACTTCACATGTAGCACGCTCTTAACAGCAACTGCTAGAGCAAGTTTAGATGAATCATTCACAGTGCCACTGTTGGGTTTGATCTTGACACGATTTGCATAGCTCATCGTGATGAAGGTATAAGTTCCCCTCCCCAACGGGGATCGTAGGGAGACTGAAAACCGAAAGTCAGAGCTGCTGTGACCGCACTGGGCAAAGTCAACAAGCAGACTCTGTATCGTATCTGTGGTTTGTTATCAGGTTGCTGGAACTAGAGAGATTGGCTAGGCGTCAGGTGCATCACTATATTTGGTCCATTATAGTGGAGTAGTCAGCTGCATTCTTGATGTTCTTAAAAGTTGATGTGGGGACAAGGCATACATTAGATTGTTTGCAGCGGTAATCTGGGTCTGTTCCCATCTGTTCTAATATGTCTATGAGTTCGGAGAAAGATGTAGTGGAGCCATGGTTGTTAGTGAACTTGATGTTCCCATTTCGTAGATGTGTAAGCAGGTCGCATGGAATTGTTTCATATCTACAGTCCTTCTTGTTTGTAAAAAAATAAATGGTCTTCCAGATGAGGAAACGGTCGTGAGAGCGTTTTAATAAGTCGATATATGAAGCAGGTGTTGGTGGCGTCGGTGATAATTTAGTCTTCTTAGCAGGAGTAGAAGTCTTTGATTGGTCAGTTGGAGGCAAGGAGATCTCTGATTCGTTGGTTCGTGAGTCGTGTGGGGATAACGGAGGCATTTCATTTGTTGTGGATGGAGTGACGTCATTTGAAGTTGGAGAAGGTGGTGGTGGTGGAGCAACTGTTTGGGGGTGACTTGTAGGTGAAGAGACGATGACAGGATGCTGGTTGTTGTTGAGTATCAGAGAAGATGGTGGAGAATCTGGGAATTTGAAATCTGGCATGTTGTTTAATTTGAAGAGTTCATTAATGGATGTGTTGAAAGTCCCAGGAGCAGCAACATTATGCATATGAGCATAAACCATACAGTAGTAGATGGTGGTTGGGTCACTGGCAGGTGCGATGTTGGTTTTTTTTTTTTTATATATTTTATTGAAATCTGCTTATATAAACATCATGACATAGTTATTACCTTTTACATAAGAATTTCCCAATACCAAAACAACTACAAGCAACTTCCCCACACCAAATGCTTAGTACCAAATATAATATTACATCACACTCCATGATTCCTTCCTTTTCGCTATAACAGACGAATATATACCAACCAATCAATAAGTTCTACGTGAACGCTTCAAGGCACATTAGAAACAACTACAATCTCATCCTTGTACAGCACCCCCCCCCCCCTCCAAGAGCGTTCACGCATGGTTATGCCATAAGACAAAACATAAAACCACGAAACAATGACCACACAAGGAATGAATACAAATTACCCATGACACAATCTTATATAAAAAACATATATACCTTCCCAACCATGGGATACATTAAACACAATATATACCTGACAACTACATATCCTTCCTATTTCCCCAAAAATTCTTGCAACCACCAAGCCCCATATACTTAAGGCCACCTTTAGTATACTTCTGATCTATACACAATAATATGATATAACAAATATAGACAAGAAGAGGTGTACACTCCTTATAAAGAACTACCCATATACCCCCATGCATACCCCCTTGGACACAATCCAAAACAAGAAAACATAACATAAACACCACACACACACACACACACACACACACACAAAATGTTACAAATTTCTTATATAATAATCTCTGCATTTAAACACAAAACACAAACATAACAAAAATAACTTACTCCAATAATGACCTTACACAGAAGGCCCAAAATATATGAACATCAATGATTATACAATCCTTGTATGCATCTTATCCAAAATCGGAACCAACCTTCAGCATAGAAGGTTCTCATACTCAGAGATGTACTGAAGCACAAACTACCCCAGCCTCTTCCCCACTGATCTACACCCTCCCCACCTAATGGCCTTCCACCTAAGAACCCACCTATCATCTACACATTCCCCACTACTTTACCCATCCCCGTTCACCACCCCTAACCCATCCCCGTTCACCACCCCTAACCCATCCCCCCTCCTTCCCCCACTAACCTCTCCCCTCCCCACGCCCCTTAACCCATGCACTGTCATCTCTCGATAAGGCTGCGAGAAAGCCCCATCCCACGCCCTACCATATCATTCCCTATTCCTACACTTAGTCCTATAAAAAGCCGCTCCCAATGCCCTAATACGTGCCCTCCCCTCCTCTTCCCTACAACTCCATGAAATATAAACATAATCCAATACCAAATAAGACAACCCCCTGCGTATCCCTATCCCTCCCCACCTCGTCTTGGTTTCCACTACCTCCCTACTTAGCCAGTGTCTCCCGTGCCCCCATACGAACCTTAAAACATTACTCAACAAACGTTGCACATCCACCTCCAAGAGAGGATATACCACCGCCCTAAACCATAATTTGCTATACACCAACACATTTATAACAATAACTCATTGCAGTAATGTCACCTCTCCCACTCCCCAGCCCCTCATCCTTCCAATTGCCGCATCCACCACCGTCCTTGAATTCACCTCCCGCGCCACTACCGCATCTGCACTAAAAACTATACCGCATATCTTAATCATTTCTAAACAATTCCAACCCCTCCGCGACCCCAACGTTCCCCCAGACCAACTTCCTACCTCCAATAAATTAGACTTCCCCCTATTAACCCTCATCCCTGTTCCCCTCCCAAAACGTTCTATCAAATCATTCAACTTACTCAATTGCCACTCCTTCCTAACCAACACCGTGGTGTCATCAACATAACCAACCATACCACCCACCTCCTCCCTCTCCTCAGACCCACCCCTCAACCCCGCCTCTACCAATCTGTAAAAAGGATCCTGCAAAAGTGCGAAAAGGATCTGCGACAGAGGACAACCCTGTCGCAGACCCCTCTGCATTTCCACTGCCCTTCCCACCTTCCCATTAATCTGCACTCGTAATAACGCACCTGCATACAATGTTTCGACCCACCTTACCACCCCTTCCCCAAAACCCTGCCTCTCCAATATTGCTAATAACATTTCTCGATCAACCCTGTCATATGCTCTCTGCCAATCCAATCCTAACACCCCCTCCTCACTTTCCTCAATAAACTACTTAATTCGCCGATGCCCTGTACGAATACTCCTTCCAGGCACCCCAAATTGACCCTCATGCAAAACTCCACATAAACCCCTCTTGATCCTATTTGCCAAAATCTTTGCAAAAATTTTGTAATCCGCCATCAACAAAGCCAGACCCCTATAATCACTTAAGCCCTCAGGAGAATCACCCTTCGCCACTAATACTACTACCCCAGTCCTCATTGATTCCCCCATGAAACCATCCTCCCTCAACCCATTAAACAACCTCACGAGAACCCCTTTTAAAACCTCCCAATGAGTTACGTACAAATCCCCCGGCAACCCATCGATCCCAGGTGACTTCCCCAACCTCAAACCCTGCACGGCTTCCCAAACCTCCTCCTCCAAAATCTCTGCCCCGCACTCTCTTCCCTCCTCCACACTCAAGAATCTCCCTATGCCCTGCAATAACCCTTCTCTGTCCACCTGATTAACCTTCCCCTTCCTGTATTGAACACGAAACCAACCTTCCGCGTACCCCCCCATGCCCTCCGTCGTTCTTAAAACCCTCCCCTCCTGATACCCATCCACCCCCTCCACTTTCAAAGACGAAATTAACATCCCCCTCCTACGTTTCTCAAAAGTCCTTAAAACCACCTTTGAAGCCTTATTTACCCATAAAACCTCCTCCATACCACTCCTAACCCTTAAAGCATGAAACCGTTCCTCTTGTAAATCCCGTAACACACCCCTCAATTCCACTACCTCTGCTGTTCTCCTCCCCCCCCATCCCCCGCCTGACAATCACGTAACAACCCCTCCAAATATTTCTGATACCCAAACCTACTCCTGCTATCTTCCCTACCAACCCACCCATAAAACTTCCTAATTTCCTCTTTCTCCCTCTCCATCCACCATCTGAGAATCCCATTTGACACCCCCTTCCACACCCCTCCCCACCACTCTTCGAACATCTCAGCCCCCCCTTCCCTCTTCAATAATCTCGTATTCAATTTCCAATAACTCTTATACACACTCACTGCCCCGTCCCACCCCCCTTCAAACAACACTCCCTTATGATCTGAAAAACCCACATCGACACATTCCACCCTCTGAACATCCACCGCCCTTGTCACATATATTCTGTCCAGTCGTGCTGCATAATCCTTCCTCACAAAGGTATATTCCACCATTTCTCCCCATCCCCCCACCACGTCTACCACTCCCACTGCCCCCAACACACCCCTCAACGACCCCAACACACACACCCGCCCTGAGGCTCGACGTCTCTAATCCGAATCACACAATTCCAATCCCCAGCAATTATAGACACTTGAGGCAAACCTCGGACAGCATACGCCAACTCATTGTTTACAAAATCATCCTTTAGTCTCCTATTGCTAATAGCTGGCATATATACTCCCAGGAAACTCACCTGTACTCCACCCCAATCCCCGTTTACTCTAACTATTCTACCGCCCACATCCTCCCAAAACTCTAAAGTGAATGGACTTAACTCACTGACTTCTACCAACACCCCCCCTTTAAATGCCCGTGCATCACACGCAAAAATCCTATACCCCTTTATTGCTAGCTCATTACCCTTCCTATAATTATGCTCTTGACAAAAGAAAACATCAACTTTCCACCTCCGCAAAGTTACCTCCACCCATTTACGTTTCACCTCATTCCTGAGGCCATTCACATTAAATGTTACACACCTGAAACGTAAGACTGGGGTTTGCCCTTTGGCTTCAGTACTCTCTTTTCCATTATCATATGTCCTTCCCCATCCTTCCCCCTCCTACCCCTCCCATCCTCCTTTACTTCCCTAGCACCCCCAGTACCCTTTGACCTACCTCCTTTCCCCTGCACCACATCTGCCCACACTTTTTTCCCAGGCCTTTGTGCAGCTGTCAACAAGTCATCCTCAGACTCCTCCCCCGGCCTTTTGCTGGACTCCCCTTTCTCCTCAACTAACTCCATTTCCTCTTCCCTATGAACCTCTGCTACTACCACAGATACCTGAACGTTATTCACTTCCCTACGCATATCATTCTCAACAACAGCCTCATTTTGATCATTCTTGAAATCACCTCGCCCCAAAACAGAAACTTCTTCCATCGACAAATTATCTCCCTGTATGAACTCTCGTAGGTCCTTCAAAATCTCTGCCTCCTCCCCATGCATCCCCTGATGATCAGCAACAGACGCCGTACTATGTTCCTCTGATGCCACAGACGACACATTACCCTCGCCTCCCATCTGCCCTTCACCCTGCTCCACCTCCTCGCTCCACGACTGACGCACCATGCCCTCCTGCCCGTCGTCCACACGTCGGTCTTCTGTCAGAATTGTTGAAGCTTCCTTGGGTCTCATGTCCTCGTCCACACCTCGCCTCACTTCCGTCTTCCTTCGATTACAGTCTGCCGCCAGGTGTCCCTGCTGTCCGCATAACCGACAGGTTCGAACCTGCCCAACATATGTAACATACACCTGCGTGCGAAAACCAGTCATTATTATATAAGAAGGGATATCCTGACGTAACGTCATCTTGACGGAATACGTCCCCTCCAACATCCCAGCATAGGGCCCATTCGCCCACCTGCCAACAGTTACTGCATGAACAATGCCATATTTCTGCATGGCTTCAGTAATGTCACATTCTCCCGCCTCAAAAGGCACATTCTTCAGCTTCACCCACTTGTAGGTGGCTGAGACATCATGGACACATACCTCAAGGCCTGATAACACCACCAGCCTCTTGTCCTGAAACGTATCCACGATCCTATGATACGCCGCCGAACACGCAAACTTCACAAACAGCCTCCTCGCTCCGTTAAGGGATATCCCATACAATTCGGAATGGTCCACTCCCAGCACATCACGCAGAATCGCAGGTAGAACAATATCCGCGTTGGACAGGTACACTACTCCCTGTAGAATCTCAATTCCAACAGTATTAACCCTCCTCCTGTAGCCCTCCGCCATGACAGTGAAAATAAAATTTCACAATGCAGCCACTAGAGGTCACGACGAGCACCCACACACAACCAGGGCTGGGCGTTGAATGTGTAATTGGTTGTAGTAGGTTGCGTGGAAGCTTGGAGAATTTTTCTTGTGGTAGCTTGTAGTTTTGTAATAGCAGCATAGATGGGTGATTTTGTAGATGACTTTTTCTGTGCTGCTTCTTGGGTCTTCTTCATAATGTCTTCACGAGTGGGACATTTAGCAGCAAGAGTGTGGTGATCGTTGCTTTTACAATTGAGACATGATGGTGTTGGTGGAGCAGCGGCGGTGCATGATCTAAAATCATATCCTTCACTACTACATGTAGTGCAAAACTTCTTTTCCTTCACAGGACAGTCTTTGGTGTTGTGTGCATAAGAGTAACAGGTCCAACAGTGAGAAATGTAGTGGAATCTCTCAGCTTCGATGCAGGTGGGGCTGACAAAGTAATAATATACAGCAAGACCGTCGGCTAATGCAGTGGCAGCCATGTTGACGTCGGTGAACGTGATCTTGAGCATGGATGAAGCTGTAGGTATTTTCATGATGCTCTCCACTGTGGCCCATGAGTTTTGATCTTCAATGGAAGTCTTGAGTTCGTCGATAGGTTGAACTGTAAGAAGCTTATCAAGTTTCTTAAGAAAAACTGTCCTCCTTGCCCTGAGAGCTGGAGATGACATGACAGTAAATCCTCGACCAGCGAGAGTGGTGGTGGCTGTTGTAGTGAGAGTGGTGGTGGCTGTTGTAGTGAGTAGCTTCTCTGCATCTTCATCCTCGTTACACACAACAATAAATGCTTCTTTCAGGGTCAATATGGCAATTTGCATAACTCATCTTGATGAAGGTATAAGTTCCCCTCCCCAACGGGGATCGTGTCGAATCGAATCGATATGGCCGAAGAATCGACGAGATGGGGAAGGAAGAAGGAAAGGGAAGGATGGAAATATACTGGAAAATGATGGGATGGTGGAGGCGAGGAGGAAATAAAAGATCAGTGGCCCAACCACTGTGGAGCAGGTGGTACTGATGTACTGCAAGCGATGACTCAGCGGGGTGGTGGACGGTAGTGCTGGATCACTGGAGCGGGCAGGGCGGCAGAGCAGGCAGGAAAGGTCGAGAAGGCTGTCACACTGCACAGTGATGTGCTGATTACTGGGTCTTGGAGGCGGGAGAAGTAGTGATGTCTAATGTCAGATTAGTAGGAGAGCCATTCACAAGAGACTTGAATTTCTTTCTAGTGACATAGTCAATTTCAAAAGAGAGGTCGGTTTCTTGTAGAATATCACGTAGGATGACTGAGAAGGGGTAGTTGGTGCCCTGATCAAGGGTATACTTGACAGTTCCATCCTGAAGACGCTGGTGAAGTTCCTTGGCATACATTAACTCGGGGTATTGGTTGGTGGAGACAAAGTAAATACCATGGAAGCAATTCACCTCCTCTTTTGGATCATTTGCAGTAGATGTGTTAGGAGCAGCAGCGGGTGGGTTGCAAGCTTGGGCCGCAGAACAAGTTACAGGTCCTGGTAGTGGTGGAGTCGGGTGCATAGTAGAGGTGGTCGGTGATTGGTTCGTGGTGGGGAGTGGCTGTGCCTCGACTGGCAGGGAGGCAGCTGATTGGTTCTTGGTAGTGGTGGTGGTGTGAGGTGGTGGTGAACTCTCATTGGTGGAGGCTGTAGTAGCACGAGTGTTGTCTTTAATCAGCAATTCTTGCAAGTCATCTGGTGCAGCAAAGTTGACGACTTTTGGAATTATCTTTAAAATCTCAGCTGAAGGAGGACTTGTTGGGAAGTTGAATGCTGGCATGTTGTTGAGGGCAAGAAGTTCGTTTATCGATGTGTTGAAGGATCCTGGTTGAGCTGCGTTGTTCATGTGAGCAAACATCATGCAGTAATAAATCTTCGTGGAGATGTCGTCAGGCAGAGGCGAGGCGGGTGGGTGGTGGTGGTGGTGGTGGTGGTGGTACTGGTGGTGGTGGTGGAGGCTGGTGAGTGGCTTGCAGGATCTTGGTGGTAGTAGACTGGAGTTTGGTTATTGCAGCATAAGTTGGAGAGTTGCCTGGTGTTTTCTTAAGGTCTTCCTTTAATTTCTTGGAAGAGGATCTCCTTTCGAACAGGACATTTGGCTGCCAGAGTATGATGATCACTTTTACAGTTAATGCAGGTAGGAGCAGTAGTGGAGGTGCAGGTAGCAGCAGTAGTGGAGGTGCAGGTAGCAGCAGTAGTGGAGGTGCAGGTAGCAGCAGTAGTGGAGGTGCAGGTAGCAGCAGTAGTGGAGGTGCAGGTAGCAGCAGTAGTGGAGGTGCAGGTAGCAGCAGTAGTGGAGGTGCAGGTAGCAGCAGTAGTGGAGGTGCAGGAACGAAAGTCGTGACCTTCAGACCCACAGGTGGAACATATTTTCTTGTTCTTGACGTGACAATCGTTGGTGGAATGACTGTAGGAAAAGCATGTCCAGCAAGGTGAAATTTGCTTGAAACGTTCAGGTTCAAGTTGACCAGGGTTGATGTAGTAGTATGAGACAGCTAGACCATCAGAGAGAGCTCTGGCAGCCATGTTCACGTCGATAAACGTGATTTTCAGCATTGATGAAGCATTGGGGATCTTGATTACACCTTCTAATTCAGCCCAATCGTTGAGATCTTCAATTGATTGCTTGATTTCGTCGGTAGTCATGGAGGTGATGAGTTTGTCAAGCCGTTTTATAAACACGGATCGTTTTCTCTCATAAATGGTGATGTTGAGAGAGCAAAGCCTTGATCATTCTTGATAGCAGGTGGTGAGAGGACTTTTTCTGCTTCCTCATCATTGATGAAGGTGACAAGGAAGGCTTCGTGAAGAGTGGTAATTCCTGAGAATTTCAACTGCAAATTGCTTTTAAGGGTAGTAGCAAGGGCAAGCTTGGAAGCATCAGTGGTTGAAGAGTCCTTAGCCTTGATTTTCACTCTGTGAGCCATGGTGGAGCAGGTAAAGGTTCCCCTCCCCAACGGGGATCGTAGGGAGACTGGAGAGTCAGAGCTGGTATGACCTGCCAGGGCAAGAGTCAGTAGGAGAACCTCTGTATATCTGTATGGGGATTGTGTAGTATGATTTCCGCGCCTCCACGGCTCTCCCTACCCCGGATGACTGATCACAACTTTACTACGAAAGTTGTCTTTATGTAAGGAGGAGGAGGAGGAGGTGTTGATTCACCGGGAATTCTCCCGGCCCGGGTCTTTACCAGATGGCGACCCGGCTCCGGCTCCCTGGCGTGGGAGTAGCAGAGACCGAAGTCTCCCATGGGAGGGGGTACCCCTCAGCGGTGGGACCAACTGGTCCCAAGCCTAGCCATATTCGCCCACAAGCATGAGGCAGGTAGGTAGATAGTTGCCAGGCCCCTCTGGTCTGCCACCTTCCCCGCCCCAAGGAGGCTGACGGGAAGAGCAGGCTTGCGAGCCGCAGATGGTAGCAAGCTCCAGCCTGGGCACCTACCCTGCCCTAGAAGGGCTGGGCATGGTGAGCGACCGTCTTTATGTAAGAGTTTTCAAAGTATTCCTTCAAAAAAATTTTCTTAAAGAAAATATTTGCATGTAATAATGCATATTTATTGCAATTTATTAAATAAAATTATTAAATAAATTTCCTTAATCTCACCCTTTAAATTCACCATCTTTCTCCCCAGGTAGATCAATTTGACTATACAGTCCACTGTGTGAGCGAAACGTTATCAATAGAGGCTCCTACTATACTACAAGGACCACAATTGAAATAAAACCTTGAATTTTTTTGGTTATCCTGAGTAATTTACACATATATTACTATGTATGACAATTTGTTAAACTGTATTTATGTGTATCTGTTAGTAAATAAAGTTTCATTTCTCTCTGCTTGTCCGTCACTCAATAAAGCTTTTGGTCCGAGGATCGAGGTCTTCCTCTAGTTTACCCTCACCACGTAACAAATAAATAATTACCCTCAAGATGAGTTACATCAGTTTAGGCTTATAACATCTCTTAAAAATAATTTTTTCATGTGAAATATGGGAAACTATTTAAATTAAGTGATCTTTAGTTATTTATGTTGGACGTAATTTAATATAAACATTTATAATGTTTTAGATAGTAAATATAAAACTGAACCTTGTATTATAACACTACAAAACAGACAAACAGTAAATATTAAGTTTATTCCCTTGTGGTGGCCCAGTGGTCTGGTGGCTAGAGCTCTCGCTTCACACACGAAGGGCCCGGGTTCGATTCCCGGCGGGTCGAAACATTTCGACGTGTTTCCTTACACCTGTTGTCATGTTCACCTAGCAGCAAATAGGTACCTGGGTTGCTAGTCGACTGGTGTGGGTCGCATCCTGGGGGACAAGATTAAGGACCCCAATGGAAATAAGACAGTCCTCGATGACGCACTGACTTTCTTGGGTTATCCTGGGTGGCTAACCCTCCGGGGTTAAAAATCCGAAGAAATCTTATCTTATCTTAAGTTAGGTAAGGTTTGTCAGG